>SKCR01039552.1:0-15999 GCA_019454045.1 Zanthoxylum bungeanum | reverse complement strand
TATATATATTTGTGAAGATATTATATTGAGTTATTGAAAGCATGTGAAATATGAATTCAGGATTGTTGAGATGAGATTGATGGATTGAATATGAGATGTGTTTGTATTGGATGATGTGTGTTGTTATGTTATACTGTCGGATTTTGTATAATAGTGGTCGGGGATGAGATGAGTTGAGATGATTTGAGAGATGAGATATGAGATATGAGCAGAGAGAGCTCATGAGAGGCTATGCGATGTTATGTATAATTTATGATGGGAAACATTGGGAGTTGTGTGTTATCTCTCATTGGTTTCAATCCACTATTATACTGGACCCGGATTAGCAACCATGTTTGATGGATGTTTATATTGTTGTGGGATGGTTGCTTGAGATGATATATAATATATGTTATTTTCATATATTATATTACATATATATATACTTTATTTACTGAGCTCTTTAAGCTCACTTCTATTTTCCCAAACATCTCAGGTAGTTCTCCAACACAGCAGTAGCAGTATTGGGATTTGATCCATGTGCCACAGTTGCTTTTTGGGATGGTCCATACATTTAAATCATTGTTTCATGTTTTTAAGACTTGTGTTGTAATTTGCTAAATTTGTAATTTAAAATGTATTATTTGTGCATATTTGTTTGATTTGTATGATATATAGAGTGCTCAAACTAAAGAAGTCCGTGAACCCTTTTCTGGGGTTGGGCCCACTCTAAGGAGGGGATCGTGACAACATGATTGGAGAATTCACTGCTAGAGAAATTGAGCATTTGGCTGATGTGAGGATGATGAAAGTGAAAAATGAGAAAAACAGCATCTTTTGATTGTTGTTTAGCTCCATTTTGTGTGTGTGTGTGTAAGAGAGATCAATAAGAAAATAAAATAAAATTAAATAAATAATGGGCATGATTTGGTTAGTTAATTCAGAGATATTTATTTCCTAAGAAAATAGGATTACCATATCAAAATAATGACTAATATAAGTAAAAAGTGTTTGAGGAATTTTAACTATAACCTTTATTTCTTCACCACAAAATATCCTACAAATACATGATATTTTAGACTAATAATAACGGATGGAATTTTATCCAAACTAACCCGTACGTGCATCGTGCGACATCGTGCCTGCCTACTTATTGTATCATTCCATCAGGCATCATTCAACAATAATGTCACCTCAACTAATACACATCGCTTAAAATGAAAAAATTATTTCCGAAATGGAATACGAGTGGTCACGATCACTTGTAGTTCCTTCTTTCTTCTAGCTGTAACTCTATATTGTTCACTCATATCAAGGTCTTCAAGCTTGATCCCATATGCAAGTTTCCAATCAAAATGGTAAAGCATTTGAGCAAGTCCAAGTTCAATAACTGCAGTAGCAAATGAAATGCCAGGACAAATCCTCCTTCCTCCACCAAATGGAAGCAATTCAAAGTGGTTCCCTTTAAAATCAATTGAAGAACCTACAAATCTCTCTGGTTTAAAGCTTTCAGGATCATCCCAAATTGTTGGATCTCTTCCCATTGCATAATTATTAATGATGATTTTGGCCTTAGCTGGTACTGTAAATCCACTAATCTCACATGTTTCAGTTGCTAGTCTTATGTTCAAAGGAGCTGGAGGGTGTAATCTGAAAGTTTCTTTGATGATTGCTTTCAAGTAATCAAGCTTTTGAATATCTGCTTCTTCAATTTTGCTCTTTCCTCTGCATGCTTGTCTTATCTCTTCTTGCGCCTTCTTTATTACTCTAGGGTTTTTAAGCAACTCTGAAATTGCCCATTCCAGTGATGTTGCTGAAGTCTCACTTGCTGCAAAGAAAATGTCCTGAAAATAATTTTTTTCACAATAAATTATGCTATACAATCAGGTATCTTACTATATTATATATTTTGTTCATATCCTAGAAATTACAGGCATAGAAACCAGGCGGATAGACGAAGTTTGGAACAATTTGTTAGTGCATAATAGATATCCACACATGGTAGAAAAAAACTAGGCGAGGCCTCCTTAAATATGTTGGTATCATAGCCAAGATCCTTCTAGGAGGGCTTAGTGGCGGAGCTTTATTTATGATAATGGAGGTAGTCTTTCTCGTTCAATCGGAAATTTCATTAAAATATCTCTCATAAGTTAATAAAAAAAAATTATAGTTAATTAATTAGATAATTTTGATTTACTTTCACTAAAATGAAGAGTATCATCACTTTTTGTGAAAATCAACGGTCATGGGCTTATTAATGCCCTGGACAAGCTTCAAATGTGAGCTCATTATATTAAAATTTATATATATATAGGCTTCTAAAAGTATTGTGGCATTTAATTTATAATTATCATAGTTGTGAGCTCCATTTTTATTGGCATGTGTCCGTGACAAAACAAGTTCAATTGAGTTGTAATCCTACATGAAGATCTCTGTACAATTGGACTGTATTTTGGCTGCTGTGCATCAGACATGCGTTCGTGGTGCGTTCGGTACAGTGTTCGAACGATTGGTGTTAGTGCTGAGTTCGTAAATGGGTTCGAATGTGTGGCGTTAGAGTCACGTTCTTTATCGGGTTCGAACGGGAATTCCAGAGAGCAAACGTTCGAGTCTCGTTCTTGTTGGGTTCGAACGGGATCATTCCAGAGAGCATCCGTTCGTTGTGCGTTCGATTGGTGTTCGAACGAGTCTTCACAGAAAGGGCGCGTTTGAGTAGCGTTCAAGTAAGCGTTCGAACGCGACTGCGATCTGAACGCGATTTTGGCCTGCAAAACCCTAGGTTTCACCCTACCTATAAATATAACACTTAGCCGCCATTCCCCACTAGTTGAAAGAGCTGAAACACTTTTCCCTTGAGCCAAATCTCTCAAAGCTTTCAACTCTCATTGATTCCACCTTGAAGACTCTTTTCATCTTCCTGTCTTCTTTGTTAAAGGTGTGAATCCTCTTTGTTAAACCTTCAACACAACTTAACCCAAAATCCCTAATCCTTTAGAGTTCTTTAGGAGGAGTTTTGGTAGTCGGAGTTCCGGCGTCATTGGTGATATAATCTACTCAGAGACTTCAGAGGTTCTGAAGAAAACCGTGGGTCGCGGGCTTGAGGAGTTCCTTGAGTTCTTGCAGTATTGAGGTACTTGAGTCGGTGAAGTTGTCACCATAGGTCTTGACCATCGCTGTAAGTTTTTCTCCATATAGTGGATTCGGGTGGTAGCCTATACCCGGAGTGGTTTTTTACTCGGAAGAGTTTTCCACTTCGTCACCAAAATCATTGTGTTGAATTTTGTGTGATTGATTTAATTTTCCGCAATTTCTATTATTGATTAATATTGTGGTTTGATTATATTTGCTGCTTCAATTATTATTATTGTTTTTACATTTGCAGCATATTATTTTTGTTGGTTGATTGGGTAATTGACTGTTTCAATTCCATAGTAGCAGTAATTAGGACTTGTCCTGTTTATTGCTTATAATTCCGCTAGGGGGTCAGAATCTAGGATAACCCCGAATTTTCAATAGTATATAATCACTAATGGTTAAATATAATTTTTAAAGTGGATGGTTAACAGTAAAGAACGGAGATAAAATTTTATTTTAAGATTTATTTTTCATGTAATATTAGAGAGCTAAATATTTTTATTATTTTTAAAATAAATATACAAGAAATTATGAAATCCGTACCGGAGTTAGGCACCTGTAACCCACTCTCGGTGCCGCTAACACTAAACAAAGATTGAATTATTCGATGACATATATTAACCAAATAATTAGTTGTGTAAATTAGAGTTCCAGGGAAACCAAAATAATAAAAAAATAAAAACAAGCAATGGTGCACAAGTCTTACCTGAATGATAGCTTTGACTTGAATAATTGTGAGATGAAACTTATTGTTATTAGAGACTGCACAGTTTAAAAGTGTCTCAAGCAAATCTTCATCTGCCTCAACATTTTCATCAGCACCCAATTTTCTTTTCATCTGATGTTGAGAAATAATTTCTTCAAGAATCTTGTCCATCTTCTTATGAATTTTCAGCACTATAGACTTCATCCCGGTAATAGAACAAAGAAATTTAAGTGAAGGGAACAGATCAGGATGCTAAATCCTGCAGCAAGTGGCAATATTTTTTCAACAAGTGATATAAAATCCTGTTGATCTTTGCACTTGTTACCAACTGCTGCCCGAGAAATAATATCACTAGTCATAGCAAAAATCTTGTCACTAAGATTAATACACATCCCTCTGATGAAGAAATGAATTGAACAAGATTTGATACCTCTTCTTCTCTAATCGATCTGAATGATTGCACGCGATTAGTACTTTAGTTCAATCACCGCGATCTTCTTCAGGTTTCGCCAATAATCATTACAAGGAGACATAAACATACTTGAATTATCATATGTCATTATTTCAGCAGCATATGTTTCAGGCCTCTGCGCGAAGCTGGTCTCGTTTGTTTTTAAGACCTCCTCGGCAGCTTCAGGGGATGATATGACCAACAGAAGAAGCTCATCGAGTTGCAGTTTCATTACGGGACCATGTTGCTTGGACAATCTTGTAAGTGCATGATGTGGCAAGGCACCTACCACTTGATGCAAGTTGCCTATAATAGGCAAAGTTTTTGGCCCTGGAGGAAGCTTTCTTTTGCTCTTGGATTGCTTCCAATATTTTGCAAGTGTCAAGATGAAGAGAAAACAAGCTAAGAGGATTTGAAAGGACTGAAATTGGAGAATTTGGGTTATTGAAGAATCCATGGAGTTTTGCTTGTAAAAACAGCAACTCTTTTTGTGTATGCTCTAGCTAGATGTGCTTTTGATTCTACTTGTACATCCTTAGTCTGGGGGTAATATCATGTTATATAAGAACACATAAAAGAGTATACAAAATTTATATATATATATCAATATATAAAAAAAAAAAAAAATTGTTAATCTCGAAATAGTGGATCTACATCTCTATATGGAAACATATATTAATTTAATACAAAAATTAATATTTTAGGATTGAGATGGTAATCAAATTAAAATAATGACTGTTGAATTTAAACTATAGGTCTTAGAACTTGAACTTTTTATATTGAACGTTAAATTGATATTTCAAATTATATATCAATTTGAAGTTTAATAATAATTATTTCAAATTTAATGATTCTCTTAATCTAAATTCCTATTTTATTATCCATCCGATCCTAATATATGAAAGTGGAGATACAATAGCAAAATCCTAAAAATAAGATGAATAATCTTATAGCTAAGCTAAGAAATATCTTGGATATAATATAATATCTCGAATTTAATAACTTAAAAAATTCGTGACACTGAATAATGTGCAAAAAGTAAATAAATGTTATATCTTACAATTATCGATAAACAATTTTTTGCCTGTAAATTAATTAACTAAACTAGACACAAGAGTCGAGGAGTCAATATCTCTTTTACATAATTATATTTAGATTCCTCAAAGTCATTATTCTATTCATGTGACCACAGCTTGGATTATAACGGGTAAGTTTTTAAATAGACATCAACTTTGAAGAATCGAGATCCACATTTAACTTTGCTTTGGTCACATCGTCATCTCTTGAAGCAGCCCAAGAGGTACTAAAAACATTGGTTCCTGGGCACAGTAACCTTAAGTATTACGTGATACAATCGTGATTATGGGGTCCCGATTTAATAGTCGTGATTGGAGAGAATTAAAAAATTCAAATTTTTCTTTGGATTGCTACTTTGCATGCGGACCGTTAAATGAAAATCAAACACCCACATACTTTCACGTCTTCGTAAGAGATGGATTATTGCAGCCCCCGATTCGTAAACACAAACGAGATCTAGCAACTTAGATGGCAGGCAATAAGGTAGACTTAGGTTCGGGAACAAAGTTTGAGAAAAAGAATTTATGGAGGCAAATATTACAAAATAAACGAAATTAGGAGGCTAAATTTTAAAAATTGAAAATTAAACCCTTCTGCTGTCTTAGTGGTATCCACCCTGCTTTAAACCCTAATCCATGAAAAAAATGTGGATCTAAATTCATCATGCATCTCTACTTCTTTCTGTTGGCGTGCTCAGTTTGACCATAACTTAAAGTACGGTCGACCTAATCCTGGACTTCAGTAGACCTAACATCGGTTTACCGATTCTTTCCAGAATTTTAGTATGGAATTCAATCGACCGAAGTCTCCCAGAAGCTCATCCCGATTTTCATCTTCAGTTTGGTTGATCGAAGTTCACAACCTCGATCGATCGAACGTCGCGGGATTCAAAGCAACACTTGTCATTTAAGCTTCAATTCAAACCATAATATAATAGGAACATTTTCCATACATATTTTACACGCTAAGGGATCCAATAACAAATCGAGCCCTAAACATGCTAATCGAGCCCTAATTACAAGAAATTCATCCAAACATGCAACCATTTCATCAATTCAATTAAACACAACATTTGGATACACATCAACAAAGGCCCAGTATTTCATGCACATTACATCATACGTAACAAATATTAACCAAATAATAAGAATCAAATAATAAATGGGTTTGTAATAATAAGCTTATCTTATGTTGACGGCCGATTTTGGTCTCAGGGCAATTTGAGAATATTACTCCCAAGGCAATCCTCCCTCAATCGTGAATTTGTTTGGTTATGGGGGAACCAAAAGCAAACTTAGCAAAATACAGATAAATACGCCAATCGACAAAGAGGTTAACGTGGTTCGGCGGATTAGATCCAACCTACATCCACGGACACAAATCGAATGATACTTTTATTACTGAGATATGCTTCTCTGATATCTTTACTGTTTACAAGTTTGATGATAATGATTATGATAAACTCTCCCGAAAAACCTGCCTTACAAGCACACTTTCCCTTCTATTTATAATAGTGAAGAAATCAGATTCCTCTTTCTATAAGGATTCCTAGTTGAAAACTACCTTTACTTCTTTTATCATATTAGCATATTGACTTATCAGTTTTCCCCATGAAAGTAGGATAACTTATAATTTTATCCGCAGAAATATGATTCCTTATCTTCTGGAGCACGCCTTGCCATATGCTCGGTTTTCATAAGATCGGCCATAATGGTTCGTCGAACTGAGAATGCTACTGTCGATTTGATAATTGCCCGGTCATACGAACTCAAGTGCTCGGTTACCGATCATAATGTGCTTGGCCACTTACTGTTTGGCTCTTAGTGGTCGGGTCGGTATTAATGATCTTGACCAAGAAAGGATTTACCTTTTTACCCCTGCCGTACTATTTAAATATCATAGGTCTTGAAAATACCGCCAACATCTATCCCATAGTTCTCGGTTCCAACGAGTTACAAGTTGGTGCCGGGAACTATATAAAAAGAATAGTCCTCCTAATGGAGTGATGGCTGACCCTTTGTGAAGAGAAGTTTATTGGCGTGCTGCCATAATGTCCTTGGTTCGATCAAGATGCTTGGTGTAATTCCTTTCTTATGCCAAAACAAAATCCTTTCACCGCCCTATTGGAGACTCTTTCTCGAGACGCGCAACCGTCACATCCGTTTAAATGCCCATCAAATCATCTCTAGGGTTTACTCCGAGCTTGACACTTGTCAAACATCCGCCGACTTCCCGCCAAAAAAGTAGACAATATCGACCGTTCACTGCTGACGCTAAAATACATCTCACCTCAACCGTTTTTTCAACCCTGTCAAATTACTTCCGAAGTCGACACATGGCGCACATCCGAGATTCTTTCATGATCTGACGGTCACAAATGCTTCAACGCGACCATAAGAAGACGAATCAACCACCTTGTATCTGTTTGGAAAAATTTTATTAATCTTTCAATAACTCTCTTCTCTCCAACTGTACGATGTTCGATTCAGTGCCACCGAAGCTTTTCAACCCATTTCTCTTCAGTTTTCAGAAGAAGGATCAAGTAAGTCTCTTGAGCGACCTCCTTATTTGCTGTTTGCTTTCTCTCTCTCTTTTTGTGTGTTGTGTGTTTGTTCTGGGTTCCGTGCTTTTGCTCGGTGTTGTATTTGGAGAGATTTATGGTTCAATGGATGTTGTTTAGGGCGTTTAGGACCCATAGGTTTAGTTTTCCAGTAGTCTAAGGATAACTGTGGAATCCCTGGCCGTTTTAGAATTTTGCTATAGACTGACCTCCCTCATTCTTTCTTATTTCCCGGATGTCAGGGATGTCTGTCAACGAATCTTCCTCGGCAATCCCTGCTGAACCTTCGACCGCCGCTGCCATAGAGCTTTCCTCGGGCTGAGGGGCACCAAGCATAGAGGACCTCGATACTACCTTTACCCCTTCTGAAGTCGAAGAAGATACTTACCATCTCAGGATTCCGTGAAAGGATCCAGAGTCAGGTGAATTTAACTATTCGACTTTAGATATGGATCGGCCTTCCAAGATAACTGAATAAGACCTGGAGCTGCTCCGGCAGCGATATGATATTCCGATAGATATCGCCCTGGAGGTCCCTTGACCACTAGATCGTGCTAGTCGCCCCGATGAGGGTTCGGTGGCTTTACTCCCAGCTTTCTTTGAGTGCGGACTCCGGCTTCCATTTCAACGTTATTTTGCCTGGATGTTGGCCGAGATGGAGATTGCCCCTTGTCAATTAAGTTTGAACAGTTGGAGGATCCTAGCTGGGCTGCATGTGATTTGGCATCGAGTGGGATTCGGTGAACCTTCTCTTGAAGAGGTGAAAAGGTTGTACCGATTGAAGGCCAACCCAAGGACACACCATGGTTGGTACTACCTTTCTGCTTATGCTGACTCTTCAAATATTGTCGGTAAACTTCCCGATTCCAACAAAAACTTCAAAGATTTATGGTTCTGGGAAACAGAAGATTGGGGGCGAGTTTTGAGATCCTATGAAGAGGAGATTTCAGTCTCGGATATCTTCAGAGCAGAAGGTTAGGAATCTAACCCTTAGTTTTCCTGCTCTCATTTTTATGATAGGATTATAACTCCTTTGCCCCTTCCCAGATTGTTGGAGGGACGCTCCCAAGGTCTCCCACCAGGTCCGGGCGCGGGTACGCTGGGCTCGACGATATGCGATCATTGGAAGAAGTTGGTTAATGATGCGGCCTTTGTTAAGTCGGGGCTCATTCGGATTGTTCCTCCGAAGGTCCCAGGGCGGATAGGTAGGCCTTACTAACCTTCTAACCTATCTCTTTGCTTGTTCGGTTTGATGATGATTTGAAATTACTTGGATTCCGGACTGACCACCCTTTTTACCTTTGCTTCTTACAGGAATGTCGAAGAGGCCGAAATACCTCGAGCAGTTGGTCGGTGCGACAAAGAAAACCGGCCATGACGGGGCCGAGTCCTCTCGAAAATGGCCGGTAACTGTCGAGGCCACAAGGGTGTCTGAAAAGGCGGCACCGCCGGCTACCCAAAGATTGTCTCTAGCCTCCCGGGCATCGCTAACAATCACTGCCCGACCTTCCAGCCCCACAAGATCTACTAAAAAGAGGAGACGTTTGATTGGGGCAAAGGAAACCGAGCTGGTTCGGGAGATAGAAGAGGAGCAGACTCTGAGAAAAAAATAGCCAGCTCGGAAAGAGAGGAGAACGCCGGAGGGCACCTCCAAAAAACAGAAAGGCGCCGTGATTCTCGACGTAGAAGATCTCGGTCAGGACATCAAGAATGCTACTTCTCACCTGGTGCCGGCCTTTAATGAACTGGCCGATGTGATCTCCTCAGAGAAGATTTCGAGATACGAAGATCTCTCTCCTGAGGACGTTGTTACCGGGCTGTGCTCACAGATGGTGAAGGTAATCGTCTTTTTTTTTTATATTCCCGTTCTGTATTTTTACTTTATCTGATTTCTGAATTTCTACTTTCTTCTCGGAAGGCGACTTATCTGGCGGTCAAGAACAAGGATCTCCTATTGAGCCTTTTATCTGAGGGCGGCCAAGCCTAGAGGCTCCAAAATTGTCTCACTAAAGTAGAAGCCAAGCTGGCTAATATGGAAGAGGCGACTAAAAATCACGAGCTGACCGCGGTTTGAAGCCCTTAAAATAAATAAGGCTCTTAGGGCCGCCGCCTCTCTGGAGAGGAAAAATGCTGAGGCTGCCAAGGGGGATTTGGAGACTACCCAGGCCAAGATCAGGGTCCTAAAGGTGGAGGTATGCAGTGTGGAATCTAAACTGCGGGCCAAAGATGAATAATTGGCGCGGGTCCGTGACGAGCTTAAAAGAAAGGAAGCTACGTTGGAGCCGAGAGAGATGCAATACGCCTTGAGGGGGTCGGGGATTGTGCTGAGATTATCCCGTTGGTACTGCCCGACCTGGATATGGGGCCCATCCATACAGCCATTCGTTTCTGCAAAGAGGAAATATCACAGGAAGAGTTTCAGAAATGACTACCCCCTTCTCCCGAGAAAGTAATGGATCTCGACCCGATCTCGATTGGCCCGGTACTCCCCGCTCCTAACAAGGACTGATCTGAGGTTCCTGCTCCTGAAGAGACTCGACCTGAGGCTTCTGCTACAGTCCCCGAAGCCATAGTTGTCGGGGCCTCCTAGGTTATTGATGTAGAAGCCGCAATCCTTCCTTCTGAGGCCGAGCCAAGCCATCTGCCATCCGAGCTTACTAAGGAAGAAGCAATTGCCCCTGCGAGGGCCGATCTGTAGGGGGTAACCCGATTGGGGCCCTGTGTAATTCTTATCGAGCTGTAACAACTTTTTCACAGTTATATTTATGTAAATATTTTATGTGTCTTTGTTCCTCTCTTTTTTAATCTTTCACAATTTGCTCTGATCTCTATTCTGCAAACGATCATTCAAGGCCCGGCCATGAAGGGGCAACTGAACTCCGAGCTGGGAGAAATACTTGGCTCTGGGGGAATGTTACGTCCCCAGTCCAAAGAGATAGACTCGGTGCAATGTAGCCCGACCCCGAGCTGAGAGAAACACTTGGCTATAGGGGAATGTTACGTCCCCAGTCCAAAGAGACAAACTTGGTAGGATGTAGCCCGACCTCGAGCCGAATAACCAAGTGGCCTCGGAGGAACGAAACCTAGCCCCAAGCCGAATAGCTAAGTGGCCTCGGCGAAACGAAATCTAGCCCCGGGCCGTTTAACCAAGTGGCCTCGGCAGAATGAAATCCAGCCTCGAGCCAAGTAATCATTGGGACTTATAAAAAAGGGAAGTGAATCAATCTTTTAAAGCCCTACCGAATCTAGTACGGGCGTCCTCTTGCCAGACCAGGAAAAAATAAAAACAGTACTTTAGAAAATAAAATTTTAAAGGCGGGGGTGACTTAACACTTATCCCAAAGCAAAATATTAAAGTGTAAACAACAGCGCAGATTCCTTAAAATAGCGTCCTGTCTGAGGTTTCCAAAACACAATTCTAAATCTTTCAATTCACAATCCTGGGGAACCAGGATTTGGATCAAATAACGTTTAGAATGGTAAGGGCACATCCTCTATACTTCAGGTCAACATGAAGCTGTGTACTGTTTGAGGGCTCCTCCTTACCACACTGAAGCAAGCATACGCTACGAGGGCACAATCCCTCCTCGTGCTATACTTCTCTTGGATCCGAATGATCAAAGAATTATGGATCAAAAAGTGTTTGAGACATTGATGGCATATTCCTCCTTATGCTCGGTAACACTGGAGCAAGCAAACGCCACGGGGACATCATCCCTCCCCGTGCTATGCTTCTCACGGATCCGAATGATCGAAGAAATAGGGATCAAAGAGTGCCCGAAACATTAAGGGCATATTCCTCCTTATGCTCGGTAACACTGGAGTAAACAAATGCCACGGGGGTATCATCCGTCCCCATGCTATGCTTCTCACGGATCCGAATGATCGAAGAAATATGGATCAAAGAGTGCACGAAACATTAAGGGCATATTCCTCCTTATGCTCGATAACACTGGAGTAAGCAAACGCCACGAGGGTATCATCCCTCCATGTGCTATGTTTCTCACGGATCCAAATGATCGAAGAAATATGGATCAAAGAGTGCCCGAAACATTAAGGGCATATCCTCATTATGCTTAGTAACACTGGAGCAAGAAAACGCCACGGGGACATCATCCCTCCCCGTGCTATGTTTCTCACGGATCCGAATGATCGAAGAAATAGGGATCAAAGAGTGCCCGAAACATTAAGGGCATATTCCTCCTTATGCTCGGTAACACTGGAGTAAGCAAACGCCACGGGGGTATCATCTCTCCCCGTGCTATGCTTCTCACGAATCTGAATGATCAAAGAAATATGGATCAAATAATGCCCAAAACATTAAGGGCATATTCCTCCTTATGCTCGGTAACACTGGAGCAAGCAAACGACACAGGGTATGATCCCTCCCCGTGCTATGCTCCTCACGAATCCGTTGGGCAGGCTAAATATACGGGAATACATTCTCGCTATCGTATTTACCGGTCTGGCCTGGCTGGTCGTCTCACGTGAGTACTCCCTCCCTGCGGTTGTTATCTCGAGTTATCCCTCTTAGGCGCAAGTCACAAGGTAGTTATGTTCCAGCTTTGGGAGTTTGACGCCACCATGAAGAGTCCGCGTGCTTCCTCATGTATTCATTCTTTGACGTAGTCTTGATCCTTAAAAATTAAATGAGTCAGGTCGGAGAACTTCTGCCCGGGGTGTTGATGATAACATTTGTGATTGGCGGGTTTTGGTGTCTTGACTTCAGGTCACCCTTCCGCATCGAGTATATCCCCGACATTTTTGAATACAACTTTCGAATCTATTTAAAAGAGTCAGGTGAAGATTTTCTTTATTGGAAAGAGAAAGTTTTATTCATATTCGGGGACCTACTTCCATTCTTACTGTTGGACAGTTATGACCCATAACGTCACTATTTGTACAGATCATGATGTTGTTGTACAAATTAACTATGTGACAAAAGAGATTGCACTCTTATCATTAGATCACCAAGATATATAAATGATGAGAGGTCCTTATGATTTGTTCCTTGATTGAGAATGATATGAGACAATATCAATCAACGAAGGATAAATCATTAAATATCCCTAGTCAGAGTATTATCGAGATTGGACATCGATAAATACGTAAAAGACTAGTATTGCACTTGTGCGCGTTATGAGGGCACAACGGCATAGTTCTTATACATTTGGGTATTGGATACTCATGCAAGTGTAATAGGAGGTTGTGTTTCACCGATGGTATGGGAAACAGCTTCACTCTGGATAGACCCCCTCGGAATTCCATTATTAGTATGACTATGTGTCTATGGAAGTCCGAAATCAGGGTAGGTGTATTTGGTCTTAACCTGAGACTTACACCGCTAATACTTGCGACAATCAATATACTTTGGTTGCGGTCGTCCAGGGCTTTAACCGGTTCTGTGTACACCAATACTGGGTATATTGAGAATCGTAGTGTGTTGGGTGTGATGTCAAGACGGAAGTATCACTCCAGTCTTAGTGGAGATGATGGTCACGTAGGATACGGTATTAGTACTCTTAAATACTGCAGTTATCGGGATAAAATGACTAGGTCAGGTTTATCCGATTATAGAGACTAGTTACCAGACATCCGACATGTGCTTCGTACGGGGCAGACACAATTCCAGCCCCCGGCTTAGCACGTGATCATCCGATACTGGATAGAAATATGCAATACTATGTATACTACGCCTGATACAGATCCTTTATTCCTGTAAGGATATTTCCGAAGAATTGGGTAGGCATGGCGCTTTGCTAGAGGCCAACCTTATCTTGTAAATCGGTAAAATATAGTACGAGGTACTTATGTGTTCGGATAGTTCGACGACCGAATTTACTGCCACATATCCGGGGATCTCATGGGTCGCTTCCCAAAGATTCACCGATGACGTATGACTCGCACTTTAATTAATCTGGGATTAATTAGAAGAGAGAGAAAATTAATTTGGGATTAATTTCGGACATATTTTATCTAGGATAAAATATCATTTAAAGAGAGATAACGATTAATTTGGAATTAATCGGTAAATTAATATATTTGATATATTAAACGAAATTGGATTTCGACGCAGAATTAAAATTAGATTTTAATTCGGGCGAACGAATTAATTTAGAATTAATTCGTTAGCGACGTAAATAGTAATTATGCTTGGCATGATTATTTAATTAAATTATATTTAATTACGACGCAACGGAGAAATCGTTAATTTGGAATTAACGAACCCTAGCCCGAGATTATTTGCGAGCGCATTCGCATTTCGAATTCGAGTGCGGCACGCAAGTCAAATCAAGCGTCAAATCATTAGTCGCATCAAGCGTCAAATCACTAGTCGTTTCAAGCGTCTAATCACTTATCACTTTGAGTTATGTGACTTGGCAACTTGATTGAGTGATGTGACTTGACACTTGACTTGATGTGACATGATGTGTGGTTGTTGGCTTTTAATTGTTTGACTTTTAAAAGCAAATCCAAATGAAATTCATTTGAAATTCACAAAAAGTGTATTAGATACACTTGAAACCCAAATGCAAATTCATAACACACACTTTTTCTCTTTCTTCCCAACTCTCTCTTCACTCTTTCTCCCTCTCAAATGCACGCCCAAGGGGCTGTCATGGACTTCAAAACCGTGAGAAGTGAGGGGATTTAGGGGCTGATTTTGTTGCAATATCAGAAGTGCTAGCACACCGAGAGTTATACGAAGGTGATAGGGAAACCCACCCACGAGCCGGGAACCATTTGATTCAAGCTTAGAGCTCAAAATCATCACTCAAAACTGAAAAATTTGGGCAGTGGACTGCTGCAGTGGGCGCACCTTGGAGGCCATGAAATAAGTTTTGTTCTTCATCAAATCGTCTCAACCGATCAATGTGAGTATTCCGCTATCTCCTTTGATGTATTTACACATTAGTTTCATGCTTATAATGATCTTGGGACCTAATAAGAAACCAACACTTACAACTCTCTGCGGGAGATTTTGAGAGAGGCTTTACATAGAGCTCCTAACCCTTGTCGGGTTGCTGTAAAAAGGGTAAGCCTACAGAAAGTACTTCCTCAACATCTCAGCATTCCAAGGTTTCTTTAATCGTGCGCCGTCAAGATGTTCTAAAATGTAGACCCCTGTCTTTACCACTTCTACTATTTTGTAGGGCCATTCCCACTTGGCACCTAACGAGCCTTACTCCGGCCTTCGGGTGTTCAAGGTGACCTTTCTTAATATCAAGTCACTGGGAAGAAAGGCACGGGTCCAAACTTTTTTGTTGTAGAAGCGGGCCATTCTTTGTTGATAGATTGCTTCCTTTATAGCATACTTCTCCCTCTGTTCTTCGATCAGGTCGAGGTGACTTCTCATAAGTTCTTCATTCCGTTCATCCTTAAAATCACGGACCTTGTGGGTAGTTATTCTGATCTCTGCTGGAATAACTACTTCGCATCCGTACGATAAGGAAAATGGAGTTTCCCCTGTGGAATCTTTATGGTTGTCCGGTGTGCCCATAACACTTATGGTAATTCCTAAACCCATAAGCTCTTGCAGGATCCGAGCCGAGATTTAAGATTTGCCTTAATGGTTTTATTTGTCACCTCAACCTGCCCATTTGACTTGGGATGGGATGGTAGGCAAATCTTAAGGCGATCTGGAGGTCTTCACAGAGCTTCCTCAAGCTTTTGCTGTAGAACTATTTTCCATTATCGGTGATGATGGCCCGAGGGATTCCGAACCTGTATATAATATTTTTCTTCAAAAACTCCGTAGCCTTCTTCTCTGTGATGGTGGACAGGGATTCAGCTTCCACCCATTTGGTGAAATAGTCTATGGCCACAATGACGTACTTCGCCTGTCCTCGCCCCCTCGGCATCGGTCCGATGATATCTAGTCCTCACTGAGCGAATGGGCAGGGACTAGACAGGGTGGTTAACTGCTCTGCTGGCTGGTGGTGAATATTGGCATTCTTATGGCATCCTTCGCATTTCTGTGCCACTCTCATACCGTCCTAATGCATAGTTGGCCAATAGAACCCTTGCCTTAAAGCTTTAAAGGCGATCGATTGTCCTCCGGCGTGACTCCCACAGATGCCTGCATGAATT
>SKCR01039551.1:0-15994 GCA_019454045.1 Zanthoxylum bungeanum | reverse complement strand
TTTACTTCTTCCTTGTCACTGCTAGAGAAATCAAGCCAAAAGTTTTTCCCCTGCTCAGTCTCATCTTCACTAGCACTATCCCAGATTCCCAGGCAAAAGGCTTGAGGGTGAAAGGATTTTAGGACAAGGTCTTCTGGGAGGCCAGAATTAATCATATAGGTTGGTGGTGGTACGGCACGGTAATGGGTAAGGGGTTTCTGTATGTGTTAGGCTGTTCTGTTTCTGGGTCAGGTATTTTCTTGGAGTCTATCAGGTCTTGGATTTCATGGCGGAGTCGGGCACAATTGTCAGTGTCATGGCCCTTTTGTTGGTGAAAGTGACAGTAAAGGCTTAGGTTATAATGTGATGGTAAGGGATTGGGTAATGGTTTGGCTTCCAAGGGTTTTAAGAGCCCTTGCCTCTTCAGTTTCTCTAGCACCTTGGACAAGGGCCTTCCCAAGTTGGAAAACTGTCGGTTCCGGATAGCGGCAATCTTAGCAGAAATAGGCTTTGCTCCCGATGTTCCCCCAATGGGCCTCCTGTTCAGACCATAGAATTTTCTATTCTCAGCCTCCTCTTCTCAATATCCATGACAGTTTCCCTCAACTGCCGAAAGTCTGCAATCATGGAGGTCATCCTCCTCAACTTGCTGTAAATGGAGGGCTTGGTGCCCTTGATAATCATCTTAATCTGATCCTTCTCCGAGGCCTAGTCTGTATCTTCAATAATTGACCCCTCCACCGGTCCACATACTCCTTAAAACTCTCCTCCGCTTTCTGCTTAACATTCTCCAGATCACGGAGTGACAGATCGATCTCTAATAGTCTGACATACTGCTTCAGGAAAGCATCGGCCAACTCCCTCCAATCTTCCTTCACTTTCTTCTCCAAACTGTGGTACCATACCACAGGAGCTCCTTCAAGCGACATTCCAAACATTTTCTGCACTTGGCGCTGAGATAAGCCAACTGAACTCATGACTGATACAAACTGTCGGAGATGCACCCTCGGATCCCCATTCCCGTTAACTTAGCCATATCTGGCATCTTGAACTGTGCCGTCAACTGTTCCTCGAAAGTCAGTGTGTCATAATCCAGCAAATCTTCATTCTTACCCCTCATCTTGCGGGTAACCGACTCAACCTGATCCCGAAGTTTCTGTAACTCTGCCTGAGACCCAGATACTCTGCCCGTTGCATACTCTGCTGTATCATCATCAAAAGCGGGGGTATCATCCCCCAATCTGTTCGGAGATTCCTCTTGCCTCACATCCCAAGAATTAACCCCAGCACGAGACCCAGCTATACCAGCCATAGCAGTAGTCAAAGCTTGCAACTGTTCAGTGACCTTGGCGAGACCGTTCTCTAACTGATCCATACGGGACACCTCATTATCGGATTCACTCATACTTGTTCTTTTAGTGAGTCTTGTCCCTTCTCTAACCCAAACGGTATCTATGTTGTCTTTTTGAGACATAGACGGTGCTAACATGATATATGTATGCATGAGGTGCACGAGATGCATGTAACATAGATATTGAATCAATTTAAAATTTTCAAACAAATCGGCCCGTTACCATTTTAGAATCTTTCGGGCTAATTGTCATAGGAGTGAACCCATTCCAGTTTAAATGGCCCAACGAGTTCACATCTTATGACAAGGAGCCCAACTAAATCCAAATGATAATGTTCCGAACACAAGCACAAGGTGGCCCATCAACACTTAGAAGCCTTTGGCCCAATCGTCATGAAATACGTTCTTGTCCCAGTTTAAATGGCCCAACAAGCCCATATCCCATGACAAATGGTCCAAATGGATCCAAACGACAATGTTCCCAAACACAAGCATGGAAGAAAGATAATGCAGACATAACGTAATAATTTCTACATAATGTCCCATCAATATTTCAGAAGCTTTGGGCCTAATAGTCATAAGGTACGAACTCGCCCCAGTTTAAATGGCCCAGCAAGTCCGCATTTCTGAAAATAGTCCAACTGCATCCAAATGAGGATGGTCCACAAGCACATACTCAAGGAAATAATTGTTACTTTAGCCAACCCGGTCTATGGGTGGGTTAGCAAGAGTATAGACAAGGCTCTCACCGGCGAAGGATGGCCCACAACTAGGTCTCCCCACTCAAGGGTTCGAGCAACCAAGTGAGCGCACACCCTTTTTATACACTAAGGTACGTGCCAATGAGCTATGGTGTGTGACGGACTGTCAAATGGATTTCCCGTTGTAGATTCCCCAGAGGAAGGTGGAGCGAGGCTCACTTAAATACCCAAGCCTCTTAGGCTCTTATCGCTTGGTGTCAGGAATAAACAACGAGTCCTCCAAATTAGTCCATCACAAAAGGCTACGAGTAAATGGCTATCTAGGTGCCTTCACAGCTTTTCCTTCTAGAAAGGTAGTGAGTGAAGGAAGACACCAAACCATTACCTAGCCTTAAAATGCCTTTGATTAAACCATCACTTTATCCAATATAGACACGGTCAATTAAAACATAAATCCAAACATTACAAGACAATATTTTGAGGCCAATTCTCTATCCCCAGTGGAGTCGCCAGACTGTGGGAACACAGAAACTGGGCGACGCATGATGTCCTAGGCTCGCGGCCTAGTTGGGAGTACGGAGTAGCCACGAGGGACTAAACCGGAGAGTAATGGAGTCGCCACCCGGTGTGAACCGGGAAAATGAGATTTAAGGCCGCACTCACCCCCTCACAAGGGAAGACCTCAAACCGTTGGGTTCGGAATGGTCCCTTACTTATGTCACTTGTAATAAAAGGATTTATGTAATAATTTAATCAGGCTTAAATAACACTTATTTCCAAGAGTATCATGCTTCTAAATTCATATACAAAATAAAACTCATACATACATTTCACATATATCTCACATCTAAGATTGCATGCTTGGAAATACCTCCAAGTAAAACCAACATACAACTTCATTCAGCATATCACATTCACGAAAAAAACACAAGCATACATAATAACCGTACAAGCATACATGTGAGCAGTTTTCCAAGTGATACGTGGAATTGTATCCCAAGTACAGACCGCATTACCATCCATTCGGAATCGGCTACAGAATTTATGTCTAGGTTTCCATCCGATATACCACAAGAAATAATACTCCAAAGTCATCATGACATAGATGTATGAATCGTAATGCGTTAAATCAAGACTAAGGCAAATGACACAAATAATGGAATAAACATGCTTTTCATTATGATGTACACAAAGATAAGAATGACTATATGGAATTTCATAAACAAAATCACCTAAGAAACAATTATACATGGCATGTGATGAATATGTCTCAGTTCAGTGTGTTCGCGTTCGTGTAGCATTCGTAAACGCGTTCGAACGGTAAACAGAAGGTTCGCGTTCGTATGGCGTTTGATAACGCGTTCGAACGGAACCAGACCTGATGCATGATAAGATTGAGAAAGTGCGTGTGCATTCACGTAGCGTTCGAGAACGCGTTCGAATGGTAAACAGAAGGTTCGCATTCGTGTAGCGTTCGAGAACGCGTTCGAACGGAACCAGACCTGATGCATGATGAGACTAAGGAAGTGCGTGTGCGTTCGCGTAGCATTTGAAAATGCGTTCGAACGGTAAACAGAAGGTTCGCATTCGTGTAGCGTTCGAGAACGCGTTCGAACGGAACCAGACCTGATGCATGTAACACAAAGAATAAAGACAACAATGTCATGCTCAGCATGTCCGATTGAACGTATCTTGCATTCAACCGAACACACATCAATCGGTGCGGCAAAGCATCGTGGTAGAGGGCTTTAACCCCTCCCCGTAGGGGATCTTTCAATCCACTTAATAAGCCCATGCGCTCGATTGAATCATGCATACATAGAATTGAAAGCAATAATATCAAACTAGTATGCCCGATTGAACGTGTCTTGCATTCAACCGAACACACATCAACCGGCGCGGCGAAGCATCGTGGTAAAGGGCTTTAACCCTTCCCCATAGGGGATCTTTCGTTCCACTTACTAAGCCCATGCGCTCGATTGAATCATGCATACAAGAATTGAAAGCAATAATATCAAACTAGTATGCTCGATTGAACGTGTCTTGCATTCAACCGAACAACATCAACCGACGCGGCGAAGCATCGTGGTAAAAGGCTTTAACCCTTCCCCATAGGGGATCTTTCGTTCCACTTACTAAGCCCATGCACTCGATTGTATCATACATAAATAAGCAATACGCAGAATTCAAGTAACGAAAAACATAGATAAATCAATCCAACATGAAACAAAAGAAGGTGCCGTTTACTCAAGTGGTACGTGAAGTTGTATCCCAAGTACAGACCGCACTACCGTCCATTCGGATTCGGCTAAGGAATTTACGTCAGGGTTTCCATCCTATATACCACAAGAGACGACACTCTTCCATTCATCCAATACCCACAACACACATCATACACAAACAATATTCCACAAATAGGTAAAACATAGTCAAAATAAATAAAAAAAATCAAATGAAGATGAGCGTGGGAAGTACCCTCAGGTCTAACCTTTTAAGCCGTCTCTCGGACTTGCGTTTCATGAAGATCGGAAGGGGTAAAGCTCTGCAACTTTTCTGGTTCACTGGTTTGTCTTTTCCTTCGCTGTTCGGCCGCTCAAGCTACTGTTTTGACTCCGTTTTGCTGATGTTTCCTTGTGGTTTCGCTGCCGTTTTTCTGTATTTTCTGCTTACTGTTTGTGGACTGTTTTGATGTTCTTGATGGACTGTTTTGGGTGTTCTTTTTGGTGTTTTAGGCTACTATTTTTGGCATAGTTTTACTGCTGTTTTAAGGTGACTTTCGGTGTGCGTAACTGCTGTATTTGGCTATGAATTTTAGTAATGTGAGGGTGTGTTTGAGGGTTTGTTATTTTTGGTGATGTGAGGGATGAGATGAAGATAATCGTTTCTCTTGTGATTTTCGCGTGATGTCTAGTGTTTCTTGCTATAATTTTCGTGTGAATTGTATGTATGAGCTAGAGAGGTTTTCCAGAGCAAGGGTGGCTATGTTAGGGGTTGTTTATATAGAGAAGGCTAGGGCTGCACCTTGTCTCATAAGGAAGGGATTTTGGCATTCAATTAGGATATGATTTAGTATTAGACAAGGAAAGCAATGGATTTGATTGGGGGACATGTCTTGGCTAGATTAGGAATACAAAATATTTAATTGGTTATGATTGATTTTAATTAGGCATGACATCTTTTTAATTTAGTATGTGATTTGTTTAGTTAGGAAGTTAATATATTTGATTTATCTTTATTAGGTATGATTATATTTTATGTTTTATTTAATTGGTAAATGGTTTAAATATTTTATTTAATATTTAATGTTTAATTTAATTAAATTGGGATGTGTTTTATGGGCTTTGGGGGGCTAATTGGGCTGGGGTGCGAGGCTAGCAGCAAAACCAGAAATACCGACTTCGTTCGAACGCCAATTCGAACGCGGCACGAACGTCCGCAATCTGCCTGACGTTCGAATGAAGTAACGAACGCATCACTAACGAAGACAGTGAACTTGTGAAATGAACTAGATGACGTACTTATTCTGAATTTCCCCTTCCGACCTCCGTTTCCCGCAATATCCTTAGCTAAAAAGGTAGTGCCTCCAACTGAGACTCATCATCGGGTTTCACATTCGAAAATGCAATGCCTACAATATGCTTCACCAAATCGACTTTCTTTTTTCCATCCATCCCCGCATGCTCATCAACAGGCAAAGGTAACAAATCTAAGAAATTATTAGTGGCTGAAAACCATAAACAATTTCAAATGGTGAGTAAGATGTAGAGGAATGAATACTACGATTATATGTAAATTCAACAAAAGGCAAACAATCCTCCCAAGTTTTTAAGTTCTTATTGATAATAGTACGGAATAACTAAGTCAAAATCCTATTAACAACCTCGGTCTGGCCATCAGTTTGGGGTGGCAAGTAGTAGAATACAAAAGTTTAGTTCCCAACTTACCTCTTAAAACTTTCCAAAAGTGACTAAGGAATTTGACATCACGATCTGAATTATACTCTGTGGAATCCCATGGAGTCGTACTACTTCCCTAAAGAACAAGTCAGCAATGTTAGTGGCATCATCAGTTTTATGACATGCTATAAAGTGTGCCATCTTACTGAACCTATCAACCACTACAAAGATGGAATCTCTACCATTCTTAGTCCTAGGTAAACCCAAGATAAAGTCCATCGATACAACTACCCATGTCTCACTAGGTATAGGCAATGGTGTATACAACCCATGAGGTATAACCTTAGATTTAGCATGTTTACAAGTTAAAAATTTATCACACAAACGCTCAATATCTCTCCGTATTTTAGGCCAATAAAAATGTTCACTCAATACCCCTAAGGTTTTGTCAATGCCAAAGTGCCCCATTAAACCTCCCCCATGTGCTTCCCTCACTAACAACTCATACATACTACATAGGAATGCATAATCTATTCTCCCTAAATAGAAACCCATCATGTTGGTAGAATTTACTAAAAGCAGACTTTTCACATGCATCATAGATAGTACTAAAGTCAATATCACTAGCATAAAGTTCTTTAATAAATTCAAACCCAAGCATTCTTGCACTCAATGAAGTAAGTAAAGCATACCTTCGCGATAGTGCATCGACGACAATGTTTTCCTTACTTTGTTTGTAGCGGATTACATATAGAAATGTCTCAACAAACTCTAACCATTTTGCGTGTCATTTGTTCATCTTACCTTGGCCCTTCAGATGCTTTATTGATTCATGATCTGTGTGGATCACAAACTCTCGAGGCCACAAATAATGCTGCCAAGTCTCAAGGGCTCTCACTAGTGCATACAAATCATTGTCATATGTGGGGTATCTCAAAACTGCTCCATTAAGCTTCTCACTAAAGTAGGCAATTGGTCGCTTTTCTTGCATAAGAACCGCTCTAATGCCTATCCCAGATGCGTCACACTTAATCTCAAATGTCTTCTCAAAGTTGGGTAACCCCAAAACTTTTTATTGCACAACTTCATTTTAAAATCCTGGAATGCACGCTCCTGCTCTTCTTCCCATTTGAAGCCAACATTTTTCTTCACTACTTCAGTCAGTGGTGCTACAATATTACTGAAGTCTTTAACAAATCTACGGTAGAAGTTTGCTAATCCATGGATGCTTCTGACTTCTGTCACTGTTGTTGGTGTTGGCCAATCCTGAATTTCCTTCACATTTTCCAAATCTACCTCGATGCCATCTGCACTCACAAGAAATCTAAGGAAAACAATTCTATCCATACAAAAAGTGCACTTATGAAAGTTAACATACAGTTTTTCCTACCTTAACACATCAAGAACATGCTTCAAATGCATAACATGCTCATCTACTGTTTTACTGTAAACTAAGATGTCATCAAAATAAACCACAACAAACTTACCTAAAAATGCACGCATAACATGATTCATCAATCTCATAAATATGCTAGGTACGTTTGAAAGACCAAATGGCATAACTAACCATTCATACAAGCCATACTTAGTCTTAAATGTAGTTTTCCATTCATCTTCATTTCTCATGCGAATTTGATGGTATCCACTCTTTAAATCATCTTACTAAAAAATTTGGAACCATGTAATTCATCGAACATGTCATCTAGTCTAGGAATAGGGTGACGATACTTTACCGTAATATTATTTATAGCTCGACAATCAACGCACATACGCCACGTCTCATCTTTCTTAGGAACTAGAAGCACTGGTACTGCACAATGACTCATGTTTTCCCTTACATACCCCTTGTCCATCAACTCTCGTACTTGCCTTTGTAGCTCATTTGTCTCATTGGGATTGCTCCTATAAGCCGGTCTATTAGGAATGATTGCCCCAGGTATAAAGTCTATCTGGTGCTTAATACCTCTAATGGGTGGAAGCCCACTAGGTATGTCCTCTGTCAGTACGTCACTAAATTCCAGCAAAAGAGATAAAATAGACACATGAAGCAAAGGGTCAGTGTTAGTAAAATAAATATGAGACTCATTATAGACTAATAATAGCATGAGCTTGCTAGCCTTGAACGCTTTCCTCACTTCACCCTCACTCATGTAGAAACTCTTTTTAACTCTCCCTTTTGTTTCCCCCTCACGTGCACTCACATTCCCCTTGGGAACTCCCACGGCCTTAGCCATATTTTTCTCACCAGATACATCACTCTCACTAGTCTCACCCAAAGTGGTGTTTCCCTTCGCTTTCTCTTTGTCACGCTCAAGTTGCAACTTAACCTGATCTTCATGGACTTGTGTAGATGTAAATAGGTATAATGTAATGGGTTTTCCCTTATGCTGAAAAGAGTACTTGTTCTTGAACCTATCATGAATAACCTTCTTATCAAACTGCCATGGTCTGCCCAAAAGAATATGTCCTGCATGCATTGGTATCACATCATATAGACATCATATGTGTATGGCCCAATGGTAAAGCTCAACAATACCTGCTTTGTCACACTTATTTCCCCACAATCATTTAACCACTGCAACCTGTAAGGCTTCGGGTGTCTCAAGCAACTCAACCCCAATCGCTCAATCAAAGCTGTGCTAGCAACATTAGTACAGTTGCCCCATTTATGATCATACTACACCCCTTACCATTCACACGGCACCTAGTATGGAATATATTCTCCCTCTGCTGCACACTCTCATCCTCTACTATATGTGCACTCAAAGCACGCTTGACAACTAAGGATAAGTTATTCAGCGGGTATGCAGCTCCCTCATGGTCACTAGCATCCTCCAACTCTGGCATCTCCTCCTCAACCTCACTATCGGTAGAGTACACCTCTCCACTCTTTTTATCAATCACTAAGGTACGCCTATTGGGACATTGTGAAGCATAGTGTCTCATGCCCAAACATTTGAAACATTTTACATCCTTAGTTCTAGTAGCTGCACCCTCAGGTTTTGGTCTAGTTTTGCTCGGTTCTGCAGCCTCTTTACCCTTGGCACTAGGTTCAGCCCTAGGCTTATTAAAGCCTCCACTGAACTCGCCTCTAGACTTGTCAAAGCCTCCATCTCGCTTCTCATTCGGAACCCATTTTCCCTTCCATGCAGAAGTAGCCTGAGTACTAAATCTGGATGTTGACCTTTTTCTTGAGTTGCCTTTCTACCTTGATAGCCATGTGAAGCATATCCTCCAAATCAACATAGTGATGCAACTCCACCATGTTTGCAATCTCTCTATTTAAGCCCCCTAGAAACCGTGTCATAGTAGCTTCTGCATCCTCAACTACATTTGCCCTGATCATGGCAACTTCCATCTCGGTGTAATAGTCCTCAACACTATTGGTCCCTTGATACAAATGTTGTAGTTTCTGATACAATTCCCTATAGTAATGGTCGGGTATAAATCTCTTTCTCATGAGACCTCTAAGTTCTGCCCATGTCTAAACTAGTCTCTCATAATTTCTCCTCCGAGTAGAGACAAGCTGATCCCACCAAATCATAGCATAATCGGTAAACTCAATTGCTGCCAGATTGATCTTCTTCTCATCTGAGTAGTGATGATAGTTGAAAATCAATTCTATTTTCTTTTCCCATTCTAAATAAGCTTCAGGATCATTCTTGCCGTGGAATATTGGTATTTTGATCTTGATGCTACCTAGATCACCATCTACATCTCCTCATCTACCATATCCCCTATTATCATAATCCCCTCTTCTGGCATCAAATGCACCTCTATCATCAAACCATCTATCCCTCCTATCATTCCTCCTATCAAACCTCCTATTAGGCCTCCTATCATGCCCAGGCTAAAATCTCCTCAACATCATCAAGACCATCAGAATCATCAAAATCATTTTCAATTTCCTCTTCATCTGGCGGTACATACTGTGGTGGTACATGGCGAGGTGGCACATTATGAGGTGGTGGTATATGCTGGGGTGGTGGTGCTCTGGGACCGCTACCAGTTTGAATACTCTCTACACTCTTGGACAATCTCTCCAAAGCAGTATCCATGTTCTCCATCATATCTGTAAATTTCCTATCCAAAGCCTCAAGCTTTTCATTAGTGGTTAGACCTGTCATCTCAACATTAAACAAACAGATTAGAAATAACAAGAAAGTAAACCAAATATGTAAATCCTCACAATCTCACGTGTTTACACTCGAATGATATCACTTCACTCGTGTTTGCACTCTATTGCCTTTTACCCGATAATGTGCTCATAATCACTGCCTTTTACCACTCTTGATTTCTTCCTCAATTCAAATGTGAATCACACTCAATCCAAGAATACAAAACCAAGTGTAGTCCTTAAGCTAGCGTGAAACACAACGGACCCAATAATATATATATATAGGGTAGGCAGAAACAAAATCCGAACAGCAATAACAATGACGAAGACTCATTCAATAATACTTAAGCTAGAGTAATTAGAATAAAGAAGTAAACAATTAGCACAATGGAAAAAAAATAAGCATGCAAATTCACGGTCGTATGCAATTTCGAGAGAAAATTTGGCACCTCTATAGAAATTTTGATGGAATACCCTCCACAGGCACCTAAATGATAATATGAAACAAACTAAATTCAACAAAAAAATTTCACCTTTTTACTCTTTTTTTTATAACGTCAGATGCTGATACTGTGGTTCTAATTTCAGAGGCTGATTTTCAGGGTCTGATTTTAGAGGCTACTGGTCAGGGTCTGATTTCAGAGGCTACTGGTCAGGGTTTGATTTCAGAGGGTACTGGTCAGGGTCTGGTTTCAGAGTCTGATCAGGGTCTGATTTCAGGGTCTAAATTCAGAGGCTAAGTTTCAGGGTCTGATTTCAGAGGCTAAATTTCAGGGTCTAATTTCAGAGGTTAAGTTTCAGGGTCTGATTTCAGATTCTGAATCTGATGGTTTATTTTCTTTTTCTTTTTTTTCACACTTCACTAGGGTTTTAGAAACAAATCACACAGCCGCCAAAGAACATGCTTATTTCTTCAACATATGCTAAAGAACAGAATGTATATGATGAACTATATGAAGAACACAACAAAACCCAGATCCAGAAATAAACAAATATTACGGACTGATATAAAGAACAACAACAAAAACCCAGAACTGGAACATGATAAAAGATGAACTGATATGCAGAACACAACAAAACCAGATCCAGAAATAAACAAAACAAAAATAGAAACAAGATCCAACAAGAACTGAAATGAAAATAACAAAGAACGAAAATAAAAACAGAATCAAACAAAAAGTAAAGATAGGAAAATCAGACCTTGGAACCCTGAGCTCTGATACGAAATGACAAGAAACCCACTTGGATTCGAAATCCAAGCAAACCCCAAGCAACGGACATAACCCCAAGAACCGCGAATTTGATTTTGTAGGAACAAAACCCTTCCAAGGCCACAAAGAAGTCCCACAAAGAACTTGCCCTTAAGAACCTTAAAGACGATTCCTTGTAGTGTTTTGCTAGTAATGGAGACGCCACTAAGTTTTCCAAACTTAGATAAGTCGATTTTAACTTGAAAAGGGGAATCCCTCCCTTACAAGAATTTGGCCATAGCCAAAAAGTATAAAGTTGTAATATTCTCTCAAATTCGTTGATTGTTTTCAAAATGAAAAAGAAAGAAAGCTTAAATAGTGTTACAAAGAGAAACCATAAAGACAATAATGCCCCTAAAGGCTAAATTACAAAAATATCAAAGTCTTCAAGTCTTCAAAGGCATGTGAAGCTTCATTCAAAACAGATTTGGGCCAAGTGAAGTAGCTTTGGGCCCTCTCTATTAAAGCCCACATGCGTCTCTATTTGTTTGTTGTAATCGGCCATAAAACTCGGAACTAATCTCGCCATTGCTTCTCTGAGTCTTTTGGTCCTCTGCCTCGTAATTGGTCCTTCTTGTACTTGTAATGGGTCTTTTGCTTTGTTGTCGGCCTGGATCATGTCACTTCATATTGTAGGACTCTCTATGTTTAGGTTTTTCCGTCACGGAATCCAATTTCGTGTCCATAATCCACCAACTCATGAATTATGACGAACACGGATAATCTCGCTAAACTATGTAAGTCAAGGTCATTGCATACGTATAATCCCTCCGTCACAGGCTATCCATATTATACATGGGATATAGATAAGAACGTCAAATCCTTATGGTATAATATAGTCAACTTTCAAATTTATGATATCCAAATAACACTCGGAACTCGCTTCCGAAGTTATACCACGGTCATGGATTTACTAGAACACAAACACGTGTAGGATATATATGCCCTGTACACAGAACTGACGGATCCTATCTTGATACGCACTAGATATCATGAGCATCAGTCCACACCCAACGAATAGGCTGAGGTCTGATCTAAATAGATCAGTGACGTGACTGTCATTAAATTATGGAGGATAACTCATATATCCACTGTAGTATCTCAAGTCGAAGGACCACTATGCTCGCTTAACTCGAGAAGATTCCTATTGACGTTGGTGTACCATCTATTAGGAAATATTCAGTGATTCGTTCAGTGTTTATCAAATAAACACCTACATGTCTATACGAGTGTCCTGATACTCATGGTTCATTGGAATAAACCATCGGACCAAGTCATGATATATGACATGTACTGGTCTCAGCAGATTTTTCCAACCGACCCATGTTAGTAAATCTTGACCAGAAACTTTATTTAAGGATATACAACTTATAATGATGCTTCCCAATGTCAATTACAAACTACGTTGTTACTGCGCACTACATTGTAAATCCTAGGGTCTTTGTCTAATATACACATATCACTAAATCAGATTTAGTTTCAATCTAATCATAATTAGATATCTAATCATAATTAGATCGAATATGTATATAAAAGACAAGAGGTGCTACCATTAAATAAGTAATATTATGGAAAAAAGAATTGTTCGTATTCATGAATTTGACATAAATACGATCTGGATTGGCACTCCGAGCACCAACCCTAACAATTTCTCCCATTTGCTCTAATGTCAATCCACTGTATCATATACACATCTAATTGTGTATCAAATACTCATGGCCCCCAAGCTCACCTAGCACTCAAAAGGTAGGCAACAACAAATAAGCCCGCTCTAACAAATTGAGTTTGTCTAACAAACCCAATCATTTCCCTTAACCATCATCATTCATATTTTGTAGAACCTAAGTTCTACATCAATATAACTAAGATGCGATATCAATATTGTGCTATAGCTATAAATTTGTCTATGTATTTAGAGATCAAATCCAAAATACTATGTAGACAACCGCAAACACAATACTAATATCAAAACTTCTAATCTATAAAGTCATTATGCATCTTCATAAGTCAATACTTCATAAGTTACAACTAATTCTACTGATTCAGTAGAATCAACCGTGACACTCCCACTGCATCTTTTTAGATTTTATATGACGTAGACCATCTAACGTCATAATTAGACTCTAAACTAATCTGACCCTAATGGTTGCGATTTATATTCTCTATGAATAAGAAACCCGTTCTTAATATCTCAAACATAACAAAGAACATGTTTCAAGACACATCATATAGTCTACATGTTAGACATTGTGTCCCATAGCGTCACTGTTTGTAAATGATATTGTATTATTGTACAAAATTAACTATGTAATAATGAAATTGCCTTTTGCCATTTTGTAAATATTATTTACTTTGATATATAAATGGCGAAAGTCCATATGATTAGTACTGGATTGAGATGATATGAGACAGTATCAATCCATAAAGGTTTAATCATTAAATATCCCTAGCCGTAGTATTATCGAGACTGGACATCGATAATGCGGAATAGGCTAGTATTGCGCTTGTGCACGTTGTGAGGGCACAACGGCATAGTTCTCATATATTTAAGTATTGGATACTTATGCAAGTGCGATAGGAGGTTGTGTTTTACCGATGTACGGAAAACAGCTTCGCTCTGGATAGACCCCGCGGAATCCCATTGGTAGTATGTCTAGGTGTCTATGGGAGGCCGCATCAGGGTAGGTGTATGGTCTTAACCTGAGACTTACATCGCTAGTACTTGCGACAATCGGTAAACTTTGGTTTTGGTGGTTGGGGACCTTACCGGTTCTGTGTACACCTCTTCTGGGTTTATCGAGAATCGTAGTGTACTGGATGTGATGTCAAGATGGAAGTATCGCTTCAGACATATGGAGGTGATGATCACGCAGGACACAGAACTAGTACTCTATAAAAGGTTGCAACCGTCGGGACAATATGACTAGGTCAGGATTGTCCGATTTAAAGAGACTAGTTGCTTGATGTCCGATATATGTTTCGTACGGGGCAGACACATCTCCAGCCCTAGGCCTAGCATGTGATCATCCGATATTGGATCGATGTACGCAATACTACGGTATACTACGCTTGATATAGATCTTATATTCCTATAAGAATATTTCTGGAGAATTGGGTAGGCATGGCGCTTTGCTAGAAGCCAACCTTGTCTTGTGAATCGGTAAGAACGTAGTACGAGGTACGTGCGTGTTCGGATTATCCGACGACCGTATTTACTGCCAACATATCCGGAGATCTCTTAGGTCGCTTCCTGAAGATTCACCTATGATATTTGATTCGAACTTAATTAATCTTGGATTAATTGCGGAGAAACTTTATCTCGGATAAAGTGCCTTATTTAGAGAGAGAGAACGATTAATTTGGAATTAATCAGTAAAATTATTATATTCGATATAATAATTGAAATTCGATTTCGACGCGAAATTAAAATTAGATTTTAATTCGGGCATACGAGTTAATTTAGAATTAATTCGTTAGCGACGTAAATAATAATTTCGCTAGGCGCGATTATTTATTTAAATTCGATTTAATAACGTCGCGACGCAAGTTCGGTATTTCGGAAATATCGAACCCGAACGCGTGAGTGCACGTGGGCCCACTTTCATTTGGAAACGTGTGGGGCCCACATGACACATGTCATTATATGTATTATTTTATTGATAATGCATTGCATGGTGATAGTGTATAATACACTCAATTGTTATGCATGGAATTTGAGTGTTTGACACTCTAAGCCTTTGCATGGTTTGTGTCATAAATTTATTATTATTTAATAAATATTATGGCATAAATATAAATTTTTTTTTTGGTATCAAAAATCAACAAGAAAAATCTCTCTTCTCTCTCTCACATTGCCGAAAACTGCATGCAGTTTTTGGTCTTCATCTTCTTCATTTTGGTTGCCAAAAGCTTGAAGATAGTGTGGTTGTTTGGAACATCTCCTCACATGCAAGGCTAGCACCTTCAAGGGATCAAAAGAGGTGATAGGGAAACCATCATAGAGCAAGGAATTCACATAGCTTGGAGCTTTCCACCTTCTTCTCCTCTTGGCCGAATCAATCAACACTTGGAGCTTCCATTTTGGTTTGATTTTCTTCATCAACAAAGCATTGTAAGTATAATTCCGCCATACTTCAAAGTTAAATATATATTCATTTATTGTATTTTAAATGCTTAATCTTTCCTTGGGACATATTATAGAAACCAACAATGGTATCATGGAGCCATGGTTAAGCATGAAATACTTTAGGTTAAAATTTGACAAAATTGGTTGAAGCATGTTCTTGTGAAATTTGATGAATGAGTATGCTTGCATGTATATAGAATGATGTTACATGGAATCAATTTTATGAAAAATGCATTGGATGATTTTTTCCCCAAAAATTTAACCTTGCCGAATGGTATGAAGAAATTGATTGAAGCATGTTCTTGTGAAATTTGATGAATAAGAATGCTTACATGTATATAGAATGATATTACATGGAATCAATTTTATGAAAAATGCATTGGATGATTTTTTCCCCAAATTCATGCCTTGCCGAATGTGTGTGCTACTTGGAGTGGATTGAAATTTTTTGTGTTTAAGATCATTGGATGACTTAGAACGTGTACGGGACGTAGATTAGTAATTCAATCGGATTGAAAAACAAATCGACACAAAAAAAACTCACCTTGGCCGAATGTACAAGGACATGTAAATG
>SKCR01039550.1:0-15946 GCA_019454045.1 Zanthoxylum bungeanum | reverse complement strand
GCTGAGTGAGGTATTCTTTATGATGTAGTCATTGCACTCAATAAGGCTATTTCTTTCTATTATATTAATACTATTTTCTACTTTGGTCAGCTTCATGCTGAAGATAATGGTGAAGCTCACGGTGATGGTGGACCAAGGACAAAAGTGAGATTAATTGTTCCAAATAGCTCCTGTGGAAGCATAATTGGGAAGGCAGGGTCCACTATAAAGTATGAAGACTGCTTTTTGTATTTTTTTTGCTTTAAAATTTTTTCAGTTGCGATGCCTTTGAAACTTAACTGACGAAATCATTTTTTGTTTTCCTGTATATGTTGAAACTTTTGATTGCTATTCTTTCACACGTTTGATGAGTTTCATGAATGACTTAGGTTATAAGAACATTTTTCTTCATCATTTTCATACAAATTTGGTGTTTGTTTATGAGAAATAATCTTTTGAATTATTATAGAATTAACTAATATCTAAACCGGGAAGATCTGAGATATGATTCTGTCATGAATCAGTCTCATCTGAAATGCCGCTCTGCATAGTTTTTTTTGGGGTCCATTTAGAGTATTCTCTTATGACAATTTTGAGAGATGGATAATGTCTGACACTTGTGTGCACTTGACCTGAAACTCTCTTTTTTTTTTCAAGCTGATACCTTAATCTAAAATCTTAATGTCTTGGAGTTTGTGGGGAATAGTACTGCTGAGGTGATTATAGATTGCTTCATCTCAAATGTGAAATTGAATTGGTCTTTTTCTGTAACGCTTTATTCGTTGCTTCTAACTGGACCCTTTTCGGTAAGGATCAGAGTTATGGGTCCTCTACAGGGTTAAGTTGCATGTTAATGGATTATTTATTCATAAAATTATATAGCCCCGACTGATTGTATTGACATCAAATCAAAACCCGGTAAGATCTTCTATAATTTGGATTTCATACCTTCATGTATTTGTTTTATCTTATGTAAATACCTTCTACCATTTGACATGCACACACCCCTCAACGTAAGTGTTCCAAAGGAAACCATGAAGATTTTACCACAAATAGACCTTGTGGACTCTTACTGATGTTTAAATCTTTCTTAGCGGCTTAAGCTGGTAGCTCCATAGCCTTCATGATGTATTTAGCCTATGGGAGCTGATTCCTTTTGCACTTGTTTCTTTAACAATGCCCCCCGCCCATTCCCCCCAAAAAAAATTAATGAAGTAAAGGTTGTCTACTGATATTGGATTTCAATATTACCATTTTTGTAGTACATGTTTCCTCAACAGGTGCTCCTGTGAATATAGGGAAAGCAAATGGTCATTCATATATTCCTATATTTGCTACAGCCTACAAAAGCCAGTGGATAAAAATTTGCCCTTTTTGCAGGTCTTTTATTGATGACTCGCAAGCTAACATTAAAATATCTCGTCTGGATCAAAATTATTATGGGCTGAATGATAGACTAGTCGCACTGGCAGGAACTCTCGATGAGCTGATGAGGGCTCTTGAATTGATTCTATCTAAGCTATCGGAAGATTCTCATTACTCGCAGACTATGACTGTTCCCTATACATATGCCGGTTTGTCTTTTATAATTAGTGTATGCAATCCAGCTGTAGTATTAATTTCACACCATCTTCTTGTTGTTTCTTGTATGCTACTTCCAAATTTTTTATGCTTTGGATTGAGATATGCTCTAAACTGCTTGTGCTGATAATTATTATTAGAATTATGTTGTCTGAATTATTATGTTGAAATATAATTAGCTTTTTATCCTGAATTTTTAGGTACTCTCTTCTCTGGTTTTCATGGAATGCCATATGCGCCCGTGCCGCCTCCTGTTGCAGCAGCGCCACACAATGCAGTGCACTATGGACCCAAAATGGCTGGAAGAATGTTTCAGAATAACAAGGTTCATCCCCTTCCATAACACTTGAATCTTGTTGGTCTCGATGATATTTATTATTTCAATCACAAAAACCGAAGCTATTATCTGTCATTTTAGTTTGTCAATCGATGAAGAGGTATACTTAATGAATGCTGATATGCTGAGAATGTCTGCTCACCCAGATAGAGGCTTAATGAATGTTTGGATTCAGAAGCCCAAAACATGCTTGGGTTCACAAGAACTATGCTCCAACTCTTTGAAACACTGGGTCTTATACCCCTTTTTTCTGGATGAACTTCACTTTTCCATATGCTTGAAATGAGCATGCATATTAATCCACTGGATTTTATTTCATCTTAATTTAAGATTATGTAATAGAATGAGCATGTTTTTTCTTCGAGAATTTGACCTTAACCTGGATGATACTAAATTGACTAAGAGTTATGTTGCGGAACACAGAAGAGAGATAGAAATAGGGGGAAGAGAGAGAGGAAATTAGCTCAAAGAAGGAGTAGAATACAGAAATAAGCCAGGAGGGAGAAGAAAACCATAGAGAGAGGAAGGAAAATAGCCACATAGGCAATTGCTCACAGGCAAAACTATTTCTTTAATTCATCGTCTGCCCAAAAATAAAAACAATGCCACTATTTATAGTGACTAAACCCTGATCCTTTTAGGAATAAAACAATTTCCAATAATGAAATAAAAACTTCCTAAATTAAAGTTATTCTAATAATAAAAATAAACTTCCCAATTTAATAAAGCTTCCTAATTTCTATATTAAATAAACTTCCATATCTCATTCAAGTTAATCGATTGTTTGTTTTGGTATAGCAGCTTGTATCTTCTCCCTACTGATATCTGCACTGATGACACAGGTGAAGTAAAAGTTGTAGGGAATCATGTTAGTCAATGCTTAAAAAGAATTTGCTCCAGTCCTAGTTTCATATAGGTTCTAGAAACATGTTTGACAATGTGTTCAAGCATACAAGTTTACACTTTTCTCTTCATGGACTTCTCTAGTGGGATCCGGATGGTTCTTTTTAGACCACTTGATATTTGCCATGTTAATAAAAAATAGGTATTCATTCTCATTTTCACACTGGAAAATCTTTCTTGTATCATGTGAATTTATTAGACCTGTCTGTTCAAATCAGCTCTCTCTTTCTTTATTATTATATGGTAATGTGCTTATCTGATAGCTGATTCTCCATGGAAAAGAAATGCTTTTGAGTATGTTGATTTTGAATGACCAATAGTCTTCTTTTGATTTTTAGGATGATCGTACCAACTCAATGACAATTGGTGTGCCGGATGAGCATATTGGGTTGGTTGTTGGTCGTGGTGGAAGGAACATAATGGAAATTAGTCAGGTTCATGAATGGCTAATTATTTTAGTTAGTTTATAACCATTACATATGTACTAAAGTCGAGCAACTCAAAAATTGCAGGTCAGTGGGGCTAGGATAAAAGTATCAGATAGGGGTGATTTCATGTCCGGAACATCTGATAGGTACAAGAGTGAACAAAGAATCCATCTACCTGTTATGTTGTAAAATTATAGCCTTTTCTGATCTTTGCTTTCTGGTACTCGGTTTGCAGAAAAGTTACAGTCACTGGGTCTCAGAGAGCAATCCGTACAGCGGAGTCCATGATAATGCAGAAGGTAGCATATGCTTCTGACCGCTTGATGGATTAGTTCTCCAAGTTTAGCAACCAATTATTTTTTAGAATCTTTTGGTGGATCTAAAAACATGTGAGCGCGTCTCCTCTCAATCAATTAGTGATAAATCTCATAACGGTGGTGGAACTGGAAGGAAGAATGGGATTTTGTTGTTGTTGAGGTAGAGCATCTTATAGGGATTCTTCTTAAGATACATATTACATACAGCTTTATATCAGATCTAAATTAAAGAAGTTCATTGGAATAGGCCATTGTTGCTTTGCTGATTTTTCGAGTTAAATTTATTATTTATATGTTCATAGGATACAATGCTTTAGATCGAGTCTTGAGGTTAATTATTGTCGAAAAATTATTCTCTTAGTGAGCGATCGTTGCGTAAACTCACTGTCATTTGCTTCTTTATTGAATTTTTGTATGTTTTCATAATGTAATTGATCCTAGTGTTGCCATCTTGATACAGTCCAATTGACTGAAAAGGTCCGGTTAAATTAAATAGGGTGTAGGTCGTCGTTATTGTGTGAATTTCTATAATATGAACTCCTGAGTTAAATAAACTGCCGACGTGAAGAGTCTTTTTTTTTTTTTTTTTTGCAAACAAGCATAAAATTAAGAAAAAATAAAATAAAGATTTTTTCGAAATCATATTTATCATCAAGATAACGTAAAAAACTACAATTTTTTTTTCACAATTCGCTAAAGATGGCAACAAAACCTGGATCTAGAGAGGTCCGAGCTTCAGATGTGAAATTTAGAACTCAAATTTTTTTGGCCTGGACTCGTGATTTTTTTTTTTTTTTGATTTTTTATGTTTAATTTTTGAGTTATTATCATTTTATTATTTAAAAATTAAAAAATATTAAATGTGTTGACAACTGATTTTGGTCTCAGGGGCAATACGGGTTTTTTTTTTTTTTTTTTACTCCCGAGACAATCCTCCTACAACTGTGAATTTGTTTTGTTTATGGGAAACTAAAAGCAAATTTGGCAAAAGATAAGTATATTCACCAATCAACAAAGAGATTTAACGTGGTTCGGCGGATCAGATCCAACCTACATCCCCGGGCACAGAACGGACGATGTTTTATTACCGAAATATGTTTCTCTGATATGTTTTGTGTTTACAAGTCTAATTCTCTCTTGTTCTCTTCTCAACTCTCTCTTACAGTCACGCTTTTTCCTCCTATTTATAATAGCAAAGAAACAGTTTCCTTTTCCCATAAGAATTCTTAGTCGAAACTACATTCACTTCCTTTATCCTATTAGGACACTGACTTATCAATTTTTCCCCATGAAAGTAGGATAACTTATCTTCTTATCCGTTAAAAATAGGATGTCTTATCTTCTGGAGCATATCTCGCCATATTCTCGGTCTTCATGAGGTCGGTCACAATGGTCTTTTGAACTGAGAATGCTGCTATCGATCTGATAATGCCCCGACCATCCGGTCTGGAGTGGTCGGTTACCGATCAAAAAGTGCTCGGGCCCCTTACTGTTGGCTTTTAGTGGTCGGGTCGGCATTAATGATCTTGACCAAGAAGGGAATTACCCTTTTACCCCTGACATACTGCTTAAATATCATAGGGCCTGAAAATACTGCCAACATCTGTCCCCTAGTTCTCGATTCCAACGAGTATACAAGTTGGTGCCGGGAACTATATAAGAAGAATAGTACTCCTGATGGAGTGACGGCTGACCTTTATGAGGAGAATTTTTATTGGCCTGTCACCACCACATCCTCGGTACAACCAAGGTGCTCGGTCTGACTTCTTTTCCCGCCAAAACAAAATCTTTTCAGCGCCCTTCTGGAGACTCTCTCGAGACGCGCAACTATAACATCCATTTAAATGCCCATCAAATCATCTCTAGGGTTTTACTCCGAGCTTGACACTTGTCAAACATCAGCCGGCTTCCCGCCAAAAGCAAACAAGATCAGCCGTTCACAGCCGACACCGATATACGCCCAATCTTAGTCGTTCATTCAACTATGATAAATTGCCTCCGAAGCTGACACATGGCGCACATTCGGGGCTCTTTCATGATCTAACGGCCACAAATGCTCCGACGTGACTACAAGAAGATGAAGCGATCACATTGCGTCCGTTTGGCAAAATTTTATCAACAGCAAAAACTCTCATCTCTTCAACTGCGACCTGTCCGTTTAGTGCGACCAAAGCTTTCAAAGCACTCTTCCATCCTTCAAAAAGAAATCAAGTAAGTCTCTTGAACGACCTCCTTGGTTTATGCTTGCTGTTTGCTTTTTCTTTTCTCTTTCTTCTTTTTGTGTGTGTGTGGAACATGTCTGGATTTTTGGGATGACGGGTAATAAATTAGGGACACTTCGGTTTGTTCTGGGTTTTGTGTTTTGCTCGAGAGATTTATGGCTTGATGGATGTTGTTAGGGCATTTAGAACCCACAGGCTTAGTTTTCCCGGAATCTCAGGATAACTGTGAAATCCCCGGCCTGTTTTAGAAATTAGCTATAGACTGACCTCCCCTCATTTTGTATTTCTCGGATGTCAGGGATGTCTGACAACAGGTCTTCCTCTGCAAACCCTGCTAGACCTTCGACCCCCCTGCTGAAGAGCTCTCCTCGAGCTCAGGGGCACCAAGCATGGAAGACCTCGACACTACTCACACCCCTTCCGAAACTGAACAAGATACTTACCATCAGAGAATTCCCTCGGAAGGACCAAGAGCCCGGTGATTTTGACTGCTCGGATTTGGGACATGGATCAGCCATCCAAAATAAATGAAGACGATCTAGCACTGCTCCGGCAGCGATATGATATTCCGATAGATATTGCCCTTGAAGTCCCTTATCCATTGGATCGTGCTAGTCAACCCGATGAGGGTTCAGTGGCTCTTCTCCCGGCTTTTCTTTGAGTGTGGACTCCGGCTGCCAATTCAACGTTATTTCGCCTGGATGCTGCCGAGATGGAGATCGCCCCTTGTCAACTAAGCTTGAATAGTTGGAGGATCTTGGCCGGCCTACGTGTGATATGGCATCAGACGGGACTCGGCGAACCCTCTCTTGAAGAAGTGAAGAGGTTGTATCGGTTGAAGGCCAACCCAAGAACACACCATGGTTGGTACTACCTGCTGCTTACACCGATTCGTCAAATATTGTCGGCAAACTCCCCGACTCCAACAAAAACTTCAAAGATTTATGGTTCTGGGCCACATGAGATTGGGGACGGGTTCTGAGATCTCACGAAGATGAGGTTTCAGTCCCGTATATCTTAGAGTGGGAGGTTAGGAATCTAACCTTTAGTGTTCATACTCTTGATTTTATGATATGATTCTAACTCCTTTGACTCTTCCCAGCTTGCTGGAGGGACGCTCCCAAGGTCTCCCATCAGGTCCGGGTGTGGGTATGCTAAGCTCGGCGGTACGCCGACCATTGGAAGAAGTTGGTTAATGATGAGGCATTTGTCGAGTCGGGCCTCATTCGGACCGTTCCTCCGAAGGTCCCGGGGCGGATATGTAGGTTTTGTTAACCTTCTAACCAATCCCCTTGTTTGCTTAGCATGATGACGACTTGAAATCATTCAGATTCTGGATTGATCACTTCTCTGCCCTTTGTCTTTTGCAGGAATGTCGAAGATGCCAAAATACCTTGATCAGCTGACCGATGCAACAAAGAAAACCGGCCATGTTGGAGCTGGACCCTCTCGGAAACGGCCAGCAACTGCCGAGGCCAAAAAAGTGACTGAAAAGGCAGCCCCGTCAGCTACCCAAAGCTTATCTCCCCCTTCCAGGGCATCGCCAACAGTCTCCACCCGACCTTCCAGCCCGTTAAAACCTACTAGAAAATGGAGGCGTCTATTCGGGGCAGAGTAAGCCGAGCTGACTCGGGAGATGGAGGAGGAACAAGTCCTGAGTAAAATGCAGCCAGTTCGGAAGGAGAAGAAAGTTCCGGAGGGTTCTTCCAAAAAAATGGAAAGACGCCGTGATTCTTGGGGTAGAAGACCTTGGTCAGGACATCAGAGAGGCCACTTCTCATCTGGTGCCGGCAATCAACGAACTGGCCGAAGCGGTTCCTCTGGCAAAGATTCCTAGATACGAAGATCTCTCTCCCGAGGATGTGGTTACGTTGTTGTGCTCCCAGATGTCCAAGGTAGCCACACTTCCCTTATTCCCATTATGAGTCCATGACTTAGTCTGATTTCTGATTTTCTATTTCTTCTCGGCAGGCGACCTATCTGGCAGGCCAAGAACAATAATCTCCTCATGAGCCTTTTATCCGAGGGTGGCCAAGCCAGAGGCTCCAGAACCGACTTACTGAAGTGGAGGCCGAGCTGACCAGTAGAGAAGAAGAGATAAAAAATATGGAGCTGGCTGCAGTTGAGGCCCATACAATAAATAAAGCTCTCAGGGCCGCAGCATCTCTAGAGAGGAAAAACGCTGAGGCTGCCAAGAAGGACTTTGAGGCTGCCCAGGCCGACAACATGATCCTACAAGTGGAAGTGCGCACAGCGTTGAATCCAAACTGAGGGCCAAAGATGAAGAACTGGTACGGGCCCGTGACAAGCTTAAGAGGAAGGAAGCTGAGTTGGAGGCCGAGAGGGACGCAATCAGACTTGAGGGGGTCGGGGACTGCGCCAAGATTATCCCGATGATATTGCCCAACCTGGATATGGTGATTATCCATGCGGCCATCCGCTTCTGCAAAGGGGAAATCTCACAAGAGTTTCAAAAATGGCTACCTCCTTCTCCCGAAGAGGTGATGGATCCTGACCCCATTTCGATCGCCTCGGTACCCCCAGCTTCTGAAGAGGACCGACCTGAGGCTTCTGCTCCTGCCCTCGAAGCTATAATTATCGGGACCTCTCAGCCCGTCAATATGGAAGCCATTGTCCCTCCTCCCGAGGCCGAGCCAATCCATCCGCCATCCGAGCCTCCCGAGGAAGAACCAATTGCTCCTGCGCGGGCCGATCTATAAGGGGTAACCCGAACGGGGCCCCGTGTAATCCTGAACAAACTTCATTTTCCCTGTAATAACTTTTTACAATCATATTTATATATGTATTTTTATGTGTTTATATTCCATTTTTTTTTATCTTTCATAATTTGCTCCGATTGCTTTCCCGCAAACGATCACTCGAGGTCCGACCGTGAGGGGACAACCCGAGCCGAAAATAAGATCATGTAGTGGAACGAACCCGACTCCGAGCTAGGAGAAAACACTTGGCTTTGGGGATGTTACGTCCCCAGTCCGAAAAGACAGACTCTGTGGGACGTAACCCGACCCCGAGATGAGAGAAACACGATGGCCTCGGAGGAACGAATCCAGCCCCGAGCTGAATGACTAAGTGGCCTCGACGGAACGAATCCAGCCCCGAGCCGAATAACCTGAAGAGGCCTCGGCGGAACGAATCCAGCCCCGAGCCGATTAACCTGAAGAGGCCTCGACGAAACGAATTCAGCCCTGAGCCTATTAACCTGAAGAGGCCTCAGCGGAACGAATCCATCTCGAGCTGATAATACAGACAAAGGCCTTGACGGGAACGATTTCCCAGCCCCGAGCCAATGACACAGCAGTGGCCTCGGCGGGACGAGTCCAGCCCCGAGCCGACTAATCCTTGGGACTTATTCAGATGGGAAGTGAATCAACCTCTGAAGTCCTATCGGATTTGGCACGGGCATCCCCTTACCATACCAGCGAAAAAAAAACAAAACTATGGAAAATAAAATCAAAAAACGGGGGTGACTTAAAACTTATCCCAAAGCAACGACACGGATGCCTCAAAACAGCGTCCTGTCCGAGGTCTCCAAAACACAATTATGAATTTTTCAATTCAGAGTCCCGGCGAACCAGGATTCGGGTCAAAGAGCGTTTAGAATGGTAATGGCACATTCCTCTATACGTCAGGTCATTATGGAGCCTGTGTTTTGTTCGAGGGCTCCTTCTTACAATGCTGGAGCAGGCATACGCCACGAGGGTACAATCCTTCCCCGTATTATGCTTCTCACAGGCCCGAATGACCAAATAGGTAGGGATCAAAGAATATCCAAGACATTAAAGGCATGCTCCTACTTATGTTCGGTAACACTGGAGCAAGCAGACTCCACGGGGGCATAATCCCTCCTCGTTCTATGCTTCTCACGGATCCGAATGATCAAATAGGTAGGGATCATAGAGTGTCCGAAACATTAAGGGCATGTTCCTCCTTATGTTCGGTAACACTGGAGCAAGCAGACGCCACGAGGGCATAATCACTCATCGTGCTATGCTTCTCACAGATCCGAATGATCAAATAGGTAGGGATCAGAGAGTGTCCGAAACATTAATGGCATGCTCCTCCTTATGTTCGGTAATACTGGAGCAAGCAAACGCCACGATGGCATAATCCCTCCTCGTGCTATGCTTCTCACGGATCCGAATGACCAAATAGGTAGGGATCAGAGAGTGTCCGAAACATTAAGGGCATGCTCCTCCTTATGTTGGTAACACTGGAGCAAGCAGACGCCACGATGACATAATCCCTCATCGTGCTATGCTTCTCACGGACCCGAATGATCAAATAGGTAGGGATCAGAGAGTGTCCGAAACATTAAGGGCATGTTCCTCCTTATGTTCGGTAACACTGGAGCAAGCAAACGCCACAAGGGCATAATCCCTCCTCATGCTATGCTTCTCACGGATCCGAATGACCAAATAGGTAGGGATCATAGAGTGTTCGAAACATTAAGGGCATGCTACTCCTTATGTTCGGTAACACTGGAGCAAGCAAACGCCACGATGGCATAATCCCTCCTCGTGTTATGCTTCTCACGGATCCGAATGACCAAATAGGTAGAGATCAAAGAGTGTCCGAAATATTAAGGGCATGCTCCTCCTTATATTCGGTAACACTGGAGTAAGCAAATGCCACGAGGGCATAATCCATCCTCATGCTATGCTTCTCACGGATCCGAATGACCAAATAGGTAGGGATCAAAGAGTTTCCGAAAAATTAATGGCATGCTCCTCCTTATGTTCGGTAACACTGGAGCAAGCAAACGCCACGAGGGCATAATCCTTCCACGTTCTATGCTTCTCATGGATCCAAATGACTAAATAGGTAGGGATCATAGAGTGTCTGAAACATTAAAGGCATGCTCCTCCTTATGTTCGGTAACACTGGAGCAAGCAAACGCCACGAGGGCATAATCCCTCCTCGTGCTATGCTTCTCGCAGATCCGTTGGTCAGACAAAAGGTACGGGAACACATTCCTTGCAGCCATATTTCCCCAACTGGCCAGGCCGACCATCTTGTATTCCCGAGGCCCGTTCTGTTTCTAACACTTCCAACCCCCGAGTTCGACTATAGTTTTTTCTTGACCGGTTAGAGTCCCCGGCCAGTGTCTTTCCCCCTGCAATGGTGTTCACCTGTCAGCAATGTGACCTCTGTCTGGCCGCCATAACTTCATGGTCAATATAGTTATTCAAATACCCATTCCGCGCCAGGTCTTCCATTTGCTCCCGCAAGTCTTTGCATCCGTCCTTCGTATTTCCCATCAAATTATAATGTATGCAATATGATTTTTTATTCTTCCTGTCCGGTGGGAATCTTCTGACGCCAGGCTCTATCAAAAGGCCCTTTCCCTGGATTTCCATGACGATTTACCCCAGCGGTTTATTCAGAGGAATGTATGCCTCTTCCCGGGCCACATGGTTCACCTGGGCCGAGATTCTCTTTTCCGGGTCATCCCGAGGTATTGGCTTGAATTCCCTTCGCCTCAGGGGTGGCTTTTTGAACTCCCTATCTGGCCTGTGAGGAGCTTCTGCCCTCGTCGTCCTCTCTCTGATAGTTGTCCCTCTCCAGGTGATTCTCTCCTCATCTTCCAACAAAACAAACTTTCGGGCTGTTTCCAGAGTGGTGGCATAATCCGGTGTACCCTGGATCCTCAACTGGGTCCACATCTTTCCGATCTTTAAGGCTCCCTTCAAACTCTTCAAGGCCTCGAGCGACTCAATCCCCGACCCGAGTACCATTGCTATGATACGCTCAATGAAAGCCTTCAGGGGTTCATCGTCCCCCTGTTTCATGAGCCTCAATCCCCAATTGTCTTCTTTGGGACGCATGCCCCTTTGAAGTGCCGAACAAATGACTTCCTTAGTTGCGCGAAGCTTCCGATGCTCCCTGGGTCTATGTAGGGGTTGGTGCTCAGAGCGCCAATTCCCGGTTGTATTTTGTTAAATACTTCTGTAAAACATTATTATTAGTAATAATATATGCAGTTTCTATAATATAATCTATTCTATTATATGGTAAAGACGTAATGACCTTAGAATGATTAGTCATGGTATAGTTGCAAAAGTGTCGCAACGGACATTGAGTTGTATCATGACGTTGTCATTCTCAGACAGTTCCTGGTCAAGGTTTACACTAATTGGTCAGTATAGTAAACCCGTTGAGACCGGTACATGTCGTATACTGGAATATATGATTCCAATGGTTTCTCAATGAACCATAAGTCTTGGAGACTAGTATAGACGTGTAGGTGTTTATAGTGGATAAACACTGAACGACTCACCGAAGATTCTTAATGGATGGTACACCAGCGTCAATAAGAATCTTCTCGGGTTGAGTAGCACTTGTGATTCTTAGACTTGAGATGCCATTGTGGGCACATGAGACATCTTCTACACTTAGATGGCAGTCACGTCACCGATCTATTTAGATCAGACCTCCGCCTGTTCGTTGGGTGTAGATAGATCCTCAGGGTGTCCTATGTGTGTCAAGATAGGATCCGTCAGTTCTGTGTACCAGAGCATAGGTAGTCCATATGATTAGCAATCAGATAAAACCATGGGCCCGTGGTAAGTTTAGAAGCTAGTTCTAAACATTCTTTTTTGAGATTGCTAATAGAATGGTCGACTGGATAGTCCCGATAGAGATTTGACGTTTACATCTATATCTCTGGGATTTATCCGGATACCTGTGACGGAGGAATTATACATTTGCCATGACCTCGACCTGTATGGTTTAGCGAGATTATCCGTGATCGTCATAATCTACGGGTGGATAGATTATGGACATGAAATTTGATTTCGTGACGGATATACCTGAACCTAGAGAGTCTCAATAATGAAACATACTCGTAGAGCACTAGAGCAACATTAATAAATAATATTGATTATTTACAAAGTCGTTTAATGGTTAAACGCAAGATACATGCTAAAGGACCTGATAGTCATTTACGTAATTATTGTGTATTTATATTTAATACTTGATTAATTTAAATACACATTAATTAATAGTCAAAATGAGTTGTTTGACTTTTATCCTAAATGAATATATGTTTTTAATATTTAATGTAAATATTATACATATATTTAATATATTTGTATTTAATTAATTAATTAATTATTTAATTGTTAAATGATTAAATTAATTAAAATATAAATATCTTAACTTAGGATATTTGATTTAAATGGATTAGTTGCCTTTGTTGACTAAGTTTTAAATATCTAATAAAGTGTTTTTAGATATTTGATTAACTTTATCAAATTAGTGTCAAATGAAATTGAAATTAATTTTACTTGTTTTGCATTTGGTATTTTCGGCCAAGGCATTAAGTGAACAAGTATAAATTGATTTTCATTTCATTTTACTCTTAACCTAATACACTTTATACAAACAAACTCCATTGAAGAAACTTTGAAAGCTTGAGAGAAGAAAGACTTATCAAGGAAAAAGCTTGGAATTTAGTAAGTTTTTCAAACTTACTATTAGAGAGGAATATGTTCCTTAGATTCTAGGCTTCAACATATGTTGTTCTTAGATAATTTCTTTCTTTATTTCTTTGTGTTTTTGTTGATGGAAGTTTGAATGAAGTGTGAGCATGTATGGTGAAGAAAGGAAAGTTGTAACTATTGTAGTTATATGTATTCTTTTAAGGTTTTGGAAACCATGTTGCTATTCTAGAGTTGTTGACCCACTCTTAAATGACCTAGATTTGATCTTGAGTTGTTTCATTGTGTTGAGACTTGAATTGGATGAAAGATTGATGATTGAAACATTTGATTTAATGTAATTAGCCTAATTTGTCCAATTTGTGGAAATTGAAAAATTAGGGTTTATAACCTATTCCAAATTTGGGGGTTTTTATATATGTTGAGCATTTGGGTGTGTATATGATGCATGCAAAGTTTCATGTTGATTGGATTTCATTTGGATGAGTTTTGAAGCATGAAATGACCAAATGGTCAACTTGGACACCAAATGGTGCTCACGGCAATGTGAGGGATTTTTGGGGATTTTGGTTGCTTTGGTGTTTTGATGTTTTGAACATCATAAGTTCATCTTAGAAATGATTTAGAATCATTCAAAATTGATTGGATCAATTTCGGACTAAAACGGACAAAAATACAAAGCAAGGGTATTTCGGTAAATTCACTTAAAATTGTTTTATTGAATTTATTTTCATAATTTGATTATTGGAATATTAAATAAATATGTTTATTTAATTATTCCGAGAAAAAGTTTTGAAATCTGAAAATCGGATTTTCACCGCTTCCGCTGCGTTACCGGACTCACCCCCTAAATAACTCCTTCAAAATGGTATCAGAGCGAGTCTGATTCTAGGCCACTTAAAATGATTAGCCATCATTGAATCAATGTTTAATCATGTTTTCTTGACTTTATGCATGCTTATTAGGAACTAATTTGATTAGATTTAGGGTGTATGACACTTAACGGAAAATCCCTAATAATAAGGTTTTAATGTAATTATGTATTTGATGCATGTTATATGGTCCGTCTTGTCAATACGGTTTATGAATACTTCTTTGTGACTACATCCGAGACCGTGCCTCTGCTGTGAGGGTGTAGCCGATAAAGATTTATTTATACCGGATGTATATCAAATATTAGATAAATTCAAGCGAAAGCGGAATTCTGAACGTGCCATAGCTGTCAGGATTACGTAAGTAACTTGAGTTTATCATTGGCGAGTTTAACCTTGGTACGTCTCCTTGTGGGCCTGCCTTCGCAGCGACAACGAGAAACGGCCAGGACCGGGTACTTAGGAGTCATTAGTGAATGATTGACAAATGAGTTGTCTACCTGATGAATATACGTAGGCGAGACCGTGCCTCTGCTGTGAGCCGAAATATATTCACGGGATCCACTTTTCACTATTTATATTTAATTTAATTATTAAATATTTGTATTCTGTTTTGGGATTACAGTATTGCATGATTTAGTGGGAGAGGCATATTAGATTAAAAATCCATGATCTAGTTTATGCTTTTGATATTATATGAAACTGCTTTATTTCTGCTAACCGTTTTTCGTGATCTATATGATAGATTTGCGATGGCGGGTCAATCCACAAACCAGTTTGCGCGTATGTTAGATGCGAACAAAAAAAAACTGAAAGCGCTGAGAACTTTACAGACTGGGAATTGGATTTGAGGATTGTCCTCGATTCCGAAAAGTTGGGTTATAATCTTGAGGGTCCTTTACCCCTTGCAGTGGGTGAGGATGTTTCGGAGGAGGAACGCCAAGTTTTTGAAGCTTGGAAGAATGATGATTTAAGGGTTAAATCATACATCCTTAGTTCGCTCTCTCCAAAACTCAAGCAACAATACTATGAAACATCAGATTCCTATAGTATGATAACACGATTAAGACAATCGTTCGAGAACCAGGAACAGGTTATTGTTCACAAGGTCGCCATGGAACTGTTCCATGCGCGTCTGGATGAGGGGCAAAGTGTTAGCCCACATGTTCTTCAAATGATCGATTTGATCGATCAATTGAGGCAACATAATCTCATCCTGAATGACATTCTCGGTAGGAGTGTCATTCTTGGTTCTCTGCCAGCTTCATTCCGCCAGTTTGTGATGTACTTCAACATGCACGGGACAGTCTGCACCTACCAGGAGCTACATAGGATGTTGCTCACGGCAGAAGAGGATTGAAGAGGGGAGTACCGACTCGCCCACCTAGATTATACTTCTCTTTCGGCTTCTTCCCAAGGATGTCCAAGGGAAGAAGAAGAAGAAGAAATGTAAGAAGAAGAAGGCCTTCGGTCCTCCACAGCAGGCGAAGATAGCCAAGCCCAAAAGGGCTTCTGAAGACAAATGCCACCACTGCGGCAAGGTCGGGCACTGGAAGAGAAACTGTCCAGATTACATTGCTCAGATCAGGAGAGACAGAGCATCTACATCAGGTACTTTTATTTTTCCAGTTATTGATTTATCTTTGGCTTGTGAAGCCGTTACATCCAGCTGGATTTTAGATTCTGCTTGTCCCATTCACATTTGCAATTCGTTGCAGGTGCTGAAGGAAAGTAGGAGGCTGAAGCCAGGGGAGATGCAGTTGCGGTTCGGGAGTGGAGACTCTTTGGATGCAGTTGCAGTGGGAGTATGCGAGATCTCATTGCCGAATGGGACATTTTGCTTAATG
>SKCR01039549.1:0-16005 GCA_019454045.1 Zanthoxylum bungeanum | reverse complement strand
ATCATTTTATGTTACAAAAAAAAAAAAAACTACAGTGAAATGCACTGTAATTTTCGGCCATGCTAAGAGAAATTAAAAATTTTGATCCAATCAATTTTTTGTTGGTTTCTATAATTAGTCCCAAAGAAAGTATAAGCAATGAAACACAAATATCATACATGCAAAGCTTGAAGCATGGCGGAATCATACTTACAAAGCTTTGTGACGAATATGATGAAGAAAATCCTTGAGTCTTCAAGGTGGATGTTTTTCGGCCAAGAACAAGAATGAGAGAAGCTTCAAGTCTTGGAGCTGTTTTCGGCCAAGAACAACAGTGTGAGAAGCTTCAAATCTTCTAGTACTCCAAGCTCCAAGGATGTTTCCCTATCACCTCCTTTGATCCCTTATTGTGCTAGCAAAATGGAGAAATGAAAAACAATTTTTCTGCCATGGATGAAGCTCACGGCGTGAGCAAGAAGAAGGAGAGGAGTGTGGCCTTTTCAATTTTCTATTTCTATTTTATTTTTTGTTTCAAAAAACGTGAGAAAGAAAGAGAAAAGCAATGATGAGATATGATTTACCAAAATGAATTTTTAATTAAAAAAAACCCTTCAAAAACCGTGAAAGGTTTTCCTTCCAAAAATTCATTAAATGGCATCATCTTATTACATTGAGAATAGAGACAATGTATCATCCCATAAAGGTGACTAGATACATCCATCATCTATTCGTGTCAAGTAATGAGACTTCGCGATGTGATTTGCGGATCCTACTCGTTTCAAAATACGAATGTGTTCGCAAACACTTTCGGGCTCGGTTTCGCTAATTCCGAATTAACGCATTTCCGTCGCGACGAGAATTAAATAATTTCGCCTAGCGAAATTGCTATTCAGATCGCTAACGAATTAATTCTAAATTATTCGTTTGCCCGAATTAAATTAAAATCCGATTTTAATTTCGCGTCGAAATCTAATTTCGTTTAATAATATATCGAATATATTATTTTATCGATTAATTCCAAATTAATCGTTATCTCTCTCCTATCTCTAAGAAGGCATTTTATCCAAGATAAAGTTTCTCCGTAATTAATCCAATTAATAAAGTTCGAATCAAACATCATAGGTGAATCTTCAGGAAGCGACCCAAGAGATCTCCGGATATGTTGGCAGTAAATACGGTCGTTGGATAATCCAAACACGTACGTACCTCGTACTACGTTTTTACCGATTTACACAAGACAAGGTGGCTTCTAGCAAAGCGCCATGCCTACCCAATTCTCCAGAATATTCTTATTGGAATATTAGATCTTTATCAAGCGTAGTATACCGTAGTATCGCGTACATCGATCCAGTATCGGACGATCACATGTTAGGCCTGGGGCTGGAATTGTGTCTGCCCCGTACGAAACATATATCGGATATCAAACAACTAGTCTCTTTAAATCGGACAATCCTGACCTGGTCATATTGTCTCGACGGTTGCAACCTTTTATAGAGAACTAGTTCTGTATCCTGCGTGATCATCATCTCCATATGTCTGAAGTGATACTTCCATCTTGACATCACATCCAGTACACTACGATTCTCGATAAACCCAGAAGAGGCGTACACAGAACAGGTTAAAGCCCCGAACCACCAAAACCAAAGTTTACCGATTGTCGCAAGTACTAGCGATGCAAGTCTCAGGTTAAGACCATATACACCTACCCTGATGCGGCCTCCCATAGACACGCAGACATACTACCAATGGGATTCCGCGGGGTCTGTCCAAAGCGAAGCTGTTTTCCGTACCATCGGCAAAACACAACCTCCTATCGCACTTGCATAAGTATCCAATACTTAAATATATGAGAACTATGCCGTTGTGCCATCACAACTCGCACAGTGCAATACTAGTCTATTCCGCATTATCGATGTCCGATCTCGATAATACTCTCGACTAGGGATATTTAATGATTAAACCTTTTATATTGATACTGTCTCATATCATCTCAATACGGAACTAATCATATGGACTTTTGCCATTAATATATCAAAGTAAATAATTTACAAAACGCAAAAGGCAATTTCATTATCACATAGTTAATTTTGTACAATAATACAATATCATTTACAAAACAGTGACGCTATGGGTCATAATGTCTAACAATCTCCACTTGGCCTATAGTCAGTCACTCAAGCATCTAATACCTGAACTATGTATATGTCGTTCAAACACCTCATGAACAGCCTTCGTCAGCGGATCTGCAATAGTTGTCATCGATGCGACCTTCTCGACTTTTACTCATCGCCACGATGTATAATCTCCCGAATCAGATGGTAACGCCGAAGAACATGCTTGGATCGTTGATGAGACCTTGGTTCCTTAGCTTGTGCTATAGCCCCGTTATTGCCACAATACAATGGCACGGGCTCAGCTGCTAACGGAATTACTCCTAATCATCCGATTAGGAATTTTCGGATCCAAACTGCCTCCTTTGCTGCTTCTGACGCAGCAATATACTCCGCTTCAGTTGTTGAATCGGCAACAGTATCTTGCTTGGAAGATTTCCAGCTCACTGCTCCGTTATTCAAACAAACAATCTACCCCGATTGCGACTTGAAGTCGTCCTTGTCGTTTGGAAACTTGCATCGGTGTACCCAGACACCTCAAGTTCTCCACCTCCATAAATTAAGAAAGCATCCTTAGTTCGTCTAAGATACTTAAGGATATTCTTAACTGCCATCCAGTGACCTTCACCTGGATCGGCCTGATAGCGACTGCACATGCTCAAAGCATATGACACATCAGGTCGCGTACATATCATGGCATACATGATCGATCCGACTGCCGAGGCGAACGGTATCCGACTCATGTTATCTCTCTCTTCTTTAGTCTTAGGACACATGTCCTTAGACAGAAGGATACCACGTGACATTGGCATCAATCCCTTCTTGGATTGATCCATGTTGAATCGCTTCAACACTTTGTCAATATATGTACTCTGGGAGAGTCCAAGCAGCTTTCTAGATCTATCCCGGTAGATCTTTATTCCCAGAATAAAGGCTGCTTCTCCCAGATCTTTCATGGAGAATTTTAATGAAAGCCAAGCTTTCACCGACGTTAGCATGGGAATGTCATTGCCTATAAGCAATACGTCGTCGACATAAAGGACAATAAAAGTCAGTGCTCTCCCACTAACCTTCTTGTATACACAAGGGTCATCATCGTTTTGTACGAAATCATATTCTTTTATGATCTCATCAAAACGCTGATTCCATGACCGTGATGCTTACTTCAATCCATAAATGGATCGATTTAACTTACAAACCTTGTTTGCAAGTCTAGGTACGATAAACCGTCAGGTTGTTGCATATAAACATCCTCCAAAAGGTTTCCGTTAAGGAAAGCGGTTTTAACGTCCATCTGCCATATCTCGTAATCGAAATATGCAGCTATTGCAAGCATTATCCGAATGGATTTAATCATGGCAACGGGTGAGAAAGTTTCGTCATAATCAATACATATTGTTGACGATACCCCTTTGCTACAAGCCTAGCTTTGTACGTTTGCACGTTGCCATCCATGTCGGTCTTCTTCTTCTTGAAGATCCATCTGCATCCAATAGGCATTACGCCTTCTGGTGCATCAACCAGTGTCCAAACTTGGTTGGCGTACATGGAATCCATCTCGGACTTCATGGCATCTTGCCATAAAGCGGAATCAATATTCTGTATTGCTTCCTCATACGTAGTCGGTTCATTATCCTCAATAAGATTAATATCTACATGAGGCGAGATCAGGAACCCATACCTCTCAGGTACCTTCCTGACTCTCTCCGACCTACGCGGTCCTTGTGTATATGAAGATTGTGGTACAGACTCATCCTGGATGGTCTGTTTATGTTCCGTCGTTGATTCATTGCCAGGAACAGTATCACTACGATTTTCATCGAGCTCCACTTTCCTCCCACTTACCACTGCATCTAGGAATTCCTTCTCAAGGAAAAATGCATGTAGAGCAACAAATACTTTGTTCTCTTGTGGGTGATAGAAGTAATATCCTTTGGTTTCCTTAGGATATCCCACGAAAAGGCATTTATCTGATTTGGGTTCTAGTTTGGTACCTTCCAAACGTTTAATATATGCCCAGCATCCCCAAATCTTCAGGAAAGAGAAACCTGGTTTCCTCCCTGTCCATATCTCATATGGAGTCTGTTCAACAGACTTTGACGGAACCTTATTCAAAATAAGTACTGCACTGTTTAATGCGTATCCCCAGAAGGATATTGGTAGCTCAGTGCGACTCATCATCGACCTTACCATGTCTAACAAGGTACGGTTTCTCCGTTCAGACACACGTTTAATTGCGGTGTTCCAGGAGGAGTCCACTGTGAAAGAATACCATATTCTTTCAAGTAATCTTGAAACTCATAACTTAAGTATTCGCCACCACGGTCCGACCGCAATGTCTTAATACTCTTGCCTGTTTGTTTTTCTACTTCGTGTCGAAACTCTTTGAATTTCTCAAAAGTTTCCGACTTGTGTCTCATTAGATACACATAACCATAACGAGATGCATCATCCGTAAAGGTTACGAAGTAATGATATCCACCTCTAGCCTGGCTAGACATGGGCCCACATACGTCGCTATGAACGAGGGCTAACAGTTCTGTGGCACGTTCACCTTTACCACTAAAAGGTGATTTAGGCATTTTGCCTAAAAGACAAGATTCGCAGACATCATATGAATTAAGATCAAATCCGTCCAAGTACCCACTCTTCGAAAGTGTGGATATGCGAGTCTTGTTTATGTGTCCTAGACGACAATGCCACATGTAAGCTTCATCTTTTAGATTACTCCTTTTGAGCCTTTTGTTTGTTATTTTATGTTAGGAGATTCATTTATATTCAAAATATAAAGGCCATTATTTGCAACAACAGTGCAAATTTCTGCATCATTTTTATATATAACACCCAGTGTTTCTAAATACAAAAGTGTACCCATGCTGGGTTAACAAAGATACAGATATGATATTCCTAGTCAAACTAGGTATATAATAACAGTTCAAAAGTTTAAGCACATGCCCCGAGGGCAATTCCAAAACAAAAGTCCCTACAGCCAAAACAGCAACTGGAGTTCCGTTTCCGACTCGTAGATCAATCTCCCCTGAAGCCAGCATCCTGCTATTCTGCAGATCCTGCAAATCAGTACATATATGAGCAGCACAACCAGAATCAAAATCCAATTTTTAAAACTAGAAGTAGTCATATTTATCTCAATAACAAACATACCAGAGGCTAGTGCCTTGCCTGCCTTGATATCCTCCTTGTGTCCCTTGCCCATTCGGCAGTCACGTTTCCAGTGACCCTTCTTGCCGCAGTTGAGGCAGACATCTTGAGACTTGTCCCTTGGCTTCCCAGAAGCTTTTGTCAACTTGCCTTTACCCTTTTTATGTTTCTTCTTCTTTCTCACCCCTCCAGTAGCTTTGGGCCCAGCCCTTGGCCTCTGAGAGGGTCGATGCATAGTGCGCCTCGCGCTTGCCCCCTTTTTGGAGTTTTTTCTTTTCAGACTCCTTCAAGATGGATAACAGCTCTCCAAGAGTGTCATCCGTATCCATCAACTTATAGTTGATTATGATTTGTCTCCAAGTATCAGGAAGTGACTGTAAGATCAAATCTATGGTCAGCTCAGCCTCCAAGACTATTCCCATATTGGCCAACTCATCAATATCGGCGATCATTTGAGCCCCGTGGGCCTCAACTGATGCGCCTTCAGTCATTCGGGCGCGGAAGAGTTTCTTCACCAACTCGTACCTCTCCATCCGCTTGTTGGTGCGGTGGAGATCTCTCAGTCTAGCCAACATATTATAAGGATCCAAGTCCTTATTCTGGCGACGAAAGTGCTGAGTCATCGAAGCTAACATAATAGCCTGAGCTGTGTCACAATCATCGCTGTGAGTTTTCCATAACTCCAGCTCAAGTGGGTCAGTGGGCTTAGGCGGGAGAGGTATCTGTATAGTGTACAGCATCCTCTCAGCCCCAAGGACTATCCTTAGGTTCATTTCCCAATCAGCGAAGTTTGTGCCCTTAAAGACATTGTCACCCATGATGATGTCTCGGACATTTCCCTTGCTTGCCATCTCAACTACGATAGTCCAACTATCTAGTTAACGATAAAATGGGTACAGTCAAACTGTCACAAAAAAATAACAATGTATTAGTCCAACTAATTTTTAATAAATAGACGAAATAAATTTGAAAGACGCGTAAGGCTAAGTATCTGAACGAAATTGCAAATTCAATACTAGCCTCCCACTATTTTTATCAAGTCTCTAACCCTTTGTTGAGAACTCGGGAAATCCTATTTCCTAGTGGGCTAGGATCCCGTTAAATAACACACAATCTTGACTTTGGCCAACAAATTGTATGCTATTTAACTAGGTAGATCTCAAAGATCAATTGGATCCAATCCAATTCCTAGATCCGGTTAGGTGGACATCCAAGTCCAAAACATATGTATAATTACTATATGCCAATGTATCTAATACATTTCCTAACCATATCCTCCGAATCATCTAGGCCTTGGCTTTGGCACAACAAACCTAATGATTCCAGTTAAGCGGGACCCATTGACAAGGAAAGTTTCGTAATCAATGTCATTGGACAAGAAGTGATCTTGACTTTGGCCAACAAATCACAACTTGGACAAGACACCGATGTGGAACAAAACTCTCATGATTCAAGTACATCCTCATTGACAAAGGTCTTGACTTTGGCCAACAAACCAATGCCAATTTGGATCTTGAACAAGAATCATTCAATGGAAGGATAATCGCTTAATATAATTGAGGGATTTTTGCGTAATTGGCAACCAATTTATTATCTTTGTTAGGTCTCATCATCATACACCCTTAAGCATGCTTCTAAAACATCATAAAGTGCGTAAAGTAAATTAATAGTGATATACGGATGGATATATAAAACAACTTGTTCCTAGAACAAATCACTCCTCTCCTTTCCTCTCCCCGCTAGCAATATTCTACTTCTACCCAATTACATAATACAATAAGAGAAACCTCATTTACATTGAGGGGAATTAGGTGAGAAGAGAATACAAAGAGATAAAGAGATAAGGCTGGACACGCAGGTCCAATTTATAAATTCAAATTTACAATAATTTCTAAAATTACCCTTTCCCTTCTAATATCCATCCGATATACACTATTCATTCATCACATACATATATATTCATCAAGACATGCTATACAACCAATCAAATCCAATTAATTAGTCTTTGTTTAAGTGATCATCCAATGTTCAAACAACGGTTTGATTTTGCGCGAGTCCAACTCGTTTGAGAATAAGTACATAAGGTACGAATTCACGAATTATATCGAACTACCCGTTAAATCCAATTTAAGTCGTATTCAATACTAATTCAATTTATTTAATTCCAAATTAAATGTTTACACTTTTAATGTGCTTTAAAGACTTAGATTCTAAATCTAATTCTAATTGGGTCTCCAAGCCCAACCAACATCCAATGTTTGTTTAATTAAAGTCCGATGGGCTTTCAATTGATTTATCAAGGCTTGGGCTTTGGTCAATGTGGGTCAAACCCAATTACCAAGCCCAAATAAGGAATCACCCTTAAATGCCATAAAATCAATTTCAAGCCCATAAGGCCCAATTAAACATTAAAGCCATTTAATTAAATTTTAATATTCCAAATTTTAAAATTCAATTAATTAAAGTGTAAATCCATGATTAATTCATTAAACCAAAAATATTCAAAAACACCAATTTAATTTATTAATCATCACTTGTTCAAACCATGTCCAACATTTATTTGAACAAAAATCAAGTCCTTTAACATGTCATGTTGCATTCGGCCAAGAGGGATTTTTGCGGTTCGATTTGTTTTTCAATCCAATTGAATCACTAATCTACTACCCGTTATATTTTTAAGTCATCAAATGAAATGAACTTGAAAGAAAATATCCAATTCAGTGCAAGAACCTACATTTTCGGTCAAAAACAACATTTTGGGAAAAAATCATCCAATGCATTTTTCTCAAAACTGATCATGTTTACATCATATATCATACATATAATCATGCTTAAGTCATCTAATGAACTTGTTCATGAAAAATTACAATCTAGTGGAAGGACCTCCACATTCGGTCAAGCAACAATTTTGGGGAAAAATCATCCAATGCATTTTTCTCAAAATTGATCATGTATTACATCATATATCATACATATAATCATGCTTAAGTCATCTAATGAACTTGTGCATGAAAAATTCCAAACCAATGGAAGCACCTCCACATTCGGCCAAGACAACCATTTTGGGGAAAAATCATCCAATGTATTTTTCTCAAAATTGATCATGTATTACATCATATATCATACATATAAGCATACTTTAGCAACAAATTTCACAAAAACATGCTTCAATCAATTTTCCCCAAATTAACCCTAATGTATTTCATGCTTAAACATGGCTCCATGATACCATTGTTGGTTTCTATAATTAGTCCTAAAGAAAGTATAAGCAATGAAACACAAATATCATACATGCAAAGCTTGAAGCATGGCGGAATCATACTTACAAAGCTTGTGACGAATATGATGAAGAAATCCTTGAGTCTTCAAGGTGGATGTTTTTCGGCCAAGAACAAGAATGAGAGAAGCTTCAAGTCTTGGAGCTGTTTTCGGCCAGAACAACAGTGTGAGAAGCTTCAAATCTTCTAGTACTCCAAGCTCCAAGGATGTTTCCCTATCACCTCCTTTGATCCCTTATTGTGCTAGCAAAATGGAGAAATGAAAAACAATTTTTCTGCCATGGATGAAGCTCACGGCGTGAGCAAGAAGAAGGAGAGGAAGTGTGCCTTTTCAATTTTCTATTTCTCTTTTATTTGTTTCAAAAACGTGAGAAAGAAAGAGAAAAGCAATGATGAGATATGATTTACCAAAATGAATTTTTAATTAAAAAAACCCTTCAAAAACCGTGAAAGGTTTTCCCTCCAAAAATTCATTAAATGGCATCATCTTATTACATTGAGAATAGAGACAATGTATCATCCCATAAAGGTGACTAGATACATCCATCATCTATTCGTGTCAAGTAATGAGACTTCGCGATGTGATTTGCGGATCCTACTCGTTTCAAATACGAATGTGTTCGCAAACACTTTCGGGCTCGGTTTCGCTAATTCCGAATTAACGCATTTCCGTCGCGACGAGATTAAATAATTTCGCCTAGCGAAATTACTATTCAGATCGCTAACGAATTAATTCTAAATTAATTCGTTTGCCCGAATTAAAATCCGATTTTAATTCGCGTCGAAATCTAATTTCGTTTAATAATATATCGAATATATTATTTTATCGATTAATTCCAAATTAATCGTTATCTCTCTCCTAATAAGGCATTTTATCCAAGATAAAGTTTCTCCGTAATTAATCCAAGATTAATAAAGTTCGAATCAAACATCATAGGTGAATCTTCAGGAAGCGACCCAAGAGATCTCCGGATATGTTGGCAGTAAATACGGTCGTTGGATAATCCAAACACGTACGTACCTCGTACTACGTTTTTACCGATTTACAAGACAAGGTTGGCTTCTAGCAAAGCGCCATGCCTACCCAATTCTCCAGAAATATTCTTATTGGAATATTAGATCTTTATCAAGCGTAGTATACCGTAGTATCGCGTACATCGATCCAGTATCGGACGATCACATGTTAGGCCTGGGGCTGGAATTGTGTCTGCCCCGTACGAAACATATATCGGATATCAAACAACTAGTCTCTTTAAATCGGACACATCCTGACCTGGTCATATTGTCCCGACGGTTTCAAACTTTATAGAGAACTATTCTGTATCCTGCGTGATCATCATCTCCATGTCTGAAGTGATACTTTCCATCTTGACATCACATCCAGTACACTACGATTCTCGATAAACCCAGAAGAGGCGTACACAGAACCGGTTAAAGCCCCGAACCACCAAAACCAAAGTTTACCGATTGTCGCAAGTACTAGCGATGCAAGTCTCAGGTTAAGACCATATACACCTACCCTGATACGGCCTCCCATAGACACGCAGACATACTACCAATGGGATTCCGCGGGGTCTGTCCAGAGCGAAGCTGTTTTCCGTACCATCGGCAAAACACAACCTCCTATCGCACTTGCATAAGTATCCAATACTTAAATATATGAGAACTATGCTGTTGTGCCATCACAACTCGCACAAGTGCAATACTAGTCTATTCCGCATTATTGATGTCCGATCTCGATAATACTCCGACTAGGGATATTAATGATTAAACCTTTTATATTGATACTGTCTCATATCATCTCAATACGGAACTAATCATATGGACTTTTGCCATTAATATATCAAAGTAAATAATTTACAGAACGACAAAAGGCAATTTCATTATCACATAGTTAATTTTGTACAATAATACAATATCATTTACAAAACAGCGACGCTATGGGTCATAATGTCTAACATTTTTCTCAAATCTAATCATGCACAATCTAAGTTAACATAATCTAAGCATGCTCAAATCATCAATTTGAAAGAATCATGTTCAAAACATAAGCCAAATTTTAGTCTCATGAACCCTAAAATTTTCATACTTAAAATTGGCTCTGATACCATTGTTAGTGTTCCTAGAACATGCCAAGGATCTAATAAGCAAGAAAAGGTGTTCATAAATTCATTATAAGTTGCAGAATTACTTACATTGAATGGATTTGAGCTTTTAAAATTTGAGAAGAATAAGATCTCCAGATCTTTCCTTTCCTTTGTTGATTCCAAGCTTTGAGTTGGTTTCCAAGATCATTCCTTTGATGATTCCAAGCTTTAGTTGTTTGAATGAAGATCTCCAAGATCCTTCCTTTGATGATTCCAAGCATTGAGTTGGTTTCCCTATCACCTTAGTTGATTCTATGAAGTGCTAGCTTTGTTGATTTTGCAACAAAATCAAAGAGATGGAGGAGGAAGCTCACGCCCCTAGCAAGGATAAATTAGGGTTTTCTTTGTTTCAAGTGTTGTATTACACAAGTGAAGAGAGAGAGAAGGCTTTTGGTAAAATTCCTTTTACCCTTTTCACCTAAACTAGGTGGTTGGGTAAATGGTTTTACCAAAACCATTACAAGGTGGTTGGATGGTTGGTGGCTTGGCATAAATGCCAACTACCCTCGCAACTACCACATGTGAAGTGGGCCCCACATTTGAATTCAAAAATCAAATGGATTCTACGAATGTTTGCCGCGGCTCGGATTCGTTTAATCCGATTAAACGAATTTCCGTCGCTAAATAATTAAATATAATTTAATTAAATGACGACGTCTCGTAAATATATTATGAATGCCGTTTACGAATTAACTCTAAATTAATTCGTTCGCTCGTATTAAAGTCCAACTTTAATTTCGTAATGAAATCCAATTCATATTAATATATCTGATATATTAATTTTAGCCCATACGAATAAATTAAATAGAAAAATCAATTTAACAATTAAATTTATTCTACCGATTAATTCCAAATTAATCGCGTTCTCTCTCTTCCGAACACATTTAATCCCAGATTAAATAATACCTCAATTAATCCCAGATTAATTTTCTCCATCTTAATTAATCCCAGATTAATTCTCTCCTTAATTAATCTCAATTAATTCTAATTCGAGTCAACTGTCATCGGTGAATCTTTAGAGATCCCTGGATATGTTGGCAGTAAATACGGTCATCGGATTATCCTAATACTGCGTACCTCGTACCACGTGCTTACCGATTTACAAGACATGGTTGGCTTCTAGCAAAGCACCGTGCCTACCCAATTCTCCAGAAATATTCTTACTGGAATATATAATCTATGTCAGGCGTAGTATACGTAGTATTGCGTATTGCAATCTAGTATCGAATGTCACGTGCTAGGCCTGGGACTGGAAGTGTCTGCCCCGTACGAAGCACGTGTCGGATGTCTGGTAATAGTCTCTATAATCGGATGAACATGACCTAGTCATATCATCCCGATGACTGCAGTACTTAAGAGCACTAGTTCTGTATCCTACGTGACATCATCTCCACTATGACTGGAGTGATACTTCCGTCTTGACATCACACACCCAATACACTACAATTCTCAATATACCCAGCAGAGGCGTACACAGAACCGGTTAAAGCCCTGGACGACCAAAACTAAAGCATACCGATTGTCGCAAGTATTAGCGGTGCAAGTCTCAGGTTAAGACCATATACACCTACCCTGATTTCGGACTTCCATAGACACATAGTCATACACCAATGGAATTCCGAGGGGTCTATCCAGAGCGAAGCTGTTTCCGCACCATCGGTAAACACAACCTCCTATCACACATTTGCATAAGTATCCAATACTTAAATATATGAGAACTATGTCATTGTGCTCCACAACGCGCACAAGTGCAATACTAGTCTATTCCGCATTATCGATGTCCAGTCTCGATAATACTACGACTAGGATATTTAATGATTAATCCTTCGAGGACTGATACTGTCTCATATTCATCTCAATCCAGGAACTAATCATAGGACCTCCTATCATTTATATATCTAGGTGATCTAATCACAAATGATAAGAGCGCAATCTCCTTGTCACATAGTTAATTTGTACAACAACACCATGATCTGTACAAATAGTGACGCTATGGGTCATAACTGTCCAACAACACAGAGTTGTTAATCAAATAATTAAGTAACAACAAGAGTTGTTAAATAACAACAATTAGTAAAATATTAAGTGGGGAACATATGGTACACCCATGATGGTAACATTTTTGAAAGGGTTAGAGAAAGTCATTATGCATCCAAATACATGTGATTACATAGTAATCAATGCATGTGATTAAATTGTAATCAAGGATTAATAGTAATCCATGCGTGTGAGCAAATATTGACTAGGTTTCCCTTCTATAAATAAGACCATTTGCTTATTGATTTAAGCAATCAATTAAGTTTGATTAAGTGTCCACTACAAGAAAAAAGGCTTTTACTGATACTAAATTAGTGTCAGTAAAGGGTTTTACTGACACTATATAATGTGTCAGTGTTGCCGCAGCCAGAAATCACTGACACTAGTTTCTAGTGTCAGTGATTCTTAGTGTCAGTAAACGTTAATATGTGTAGTATCAGAAAATTATTGACACTATGGTATCAGTAATCCTCACACTATTTTAGTGTCAGTAAATTATTGACACTATATCATCAGTATTTAGTGATACTATAGTGTCAGTAAATTTTGTTACTGCAGTATCAGTATATCGCATATATTTGATTTTTAGTGTCAGTAATTATTGTTACTATAGTATCAATATCCGTCAATATCTTTTTAAAATTTAAAAATCGTATTATTTCACAATTATATTCTTATTTTTGTAATTAAATTAATCATAAAATATATATATATATATTATACCAACTCAATGAAATAAAAAACTAAAAAATTACATTTATATAAAATTCGCAATATAATAGATTATCGTATTAATCAATTCAACAGTATCACATGATGAATACAAAAACTCCATAGACAATCTTTAAATTAACATATATATATTTCAAAAACTACTCTTAAAGTCCCATCAAAATGTCATGCCCCCACAAAATTCATGATACTTGTTGAGAAGCCTGCCAATCCCCCAACAATATGATATCTGGCACAAAATCTGAAATTATAAACCAAATGTTAAGAATTAGATGGACTTCCAAAAAAAATCGATATCTTCATAAATAAAAACATTAAATACATCCAAATAAAAATACAAAATATAACCCTAATCTAATTTTGTCATATAAAGCACTTATTGACAATAACCATACCAACAACCTAAGTGCATGCATATAAAAAACCAAATGGCATCCATAATAACAAGTTGTATCTTTCATACCGCTACATAATCACCAAAACAAACAAATCAATAACAACACACACACACACACACACACACATATATATATATATATATATATATATAGACTGACATAAAACTGAAATAAAAGGATCTCATGAACCAGATGAAGTTTATCAGATGACATGATCTAATACTGTTTCCAAATGCAGGAAGCAAATCAAGATGACAAGATAGTTGTTCATTATGGAATTCCTGGAAACTAAAAGTTCAAAGCTCAAAATGTACTAGAATGTAACATTCCAGGTAATTGCCATAAAAATAGATGAGATAAACATGTTAGATCTCAATATATCAAATACTGCTTCCATAGCATTCATGCTGCACCTCAAAGCACATCAGATGACAGGTGCCATATCCCCCAAAGGTTTCAACAAGTATCAATCAGAACATGGCAAAACTTCATCAGGTAAAAAACTATCTCCAAGTTCATGTCTGACATAGAGAACATCGAGACACTGTTAATAGAATATTTTACATCATGATTGTTTTAACTTTCAAGTCTCAAAGCAATCTTACCCACTAGCAAAACTCACAAATAAAACAAATTAACCCACCAAATTAAACCCATCAGGGCATAAAACTGAAATAAAAGATATGATTCATATTGCTTTCACTGAGTAAAAAATCTGGGGAAAAAATTCTAAGCTAAAAGTATAAACAAGAATGTATTAATTTACAGAAAAGAGAAATATCATACTACTTCATTAACTCAACGAACATAGCTATGTTGTCCTTGTCATTTGTATTCTGCAAGAATAGAAGATTTCCCAATATGTCATGAATTAAAGTGAAAAATAGGAAGTAATAATCACCTCTGTAAAACATGTCCTTGTAATTACCTCTTCATTATACTGTGTCATTATATGTGCAACATATATTGCCCAATCATCACGGAGTTGCGTTATATCTTCCAGAGTGTACTCATTAATCCCCTTGAACTTTAAAATATTTATAAGTTAGAATTTTAAACAGTAAGATATCTTAATTGAAAAGATATCTTAATTGACTAGTGATAAAACTTAACTATTGTTAACTTACATTGTCTTTTAGAATGTTCACATTTGTTACAATTTGCTGCATGTATTTCATCACATAATAACCGCATTCAAAACTTCCAGGCTGCATTGGACACTATAAAAAAGAATTATCATATCAATATTAGTTCATTTAGACATATTCTAAATATTCTTTTGTTGCATATCACAAAAATATATATATATATCATAACTTTGTACCTTCACAGATACCCAAGTCACACTACCGCTCTTATTAGAATGTAAAGATTGATACACTCTAATTCCCCTACAAAAAATTATAATTGGATATCATATAAATAATGCAACAATAAACCCAATGTTAAAAAAAGAGAAAAACCTATAACTTAACTGATTAACAATTTGCATCAACTCATAGTAGGATTACATAACTTGAAATGAATACTAAAAAAATTAAAAAATTATTACCTTGGGTTGTATGGGATCAATATGATTTGCCCCAACTCTATCATACCTAACAGTTTTGAAATGTATTGAGGTCCTTTTTCAAAGCAACCTTTGATGGACGTATCATCTCAAAATTTCCAAACTGAACTGGTTTGGCAGTTTCAGTTTTATCCATCTCATCGTATAAGTGCCTAAGACAAGATAAACATAAAAACAAAGTAAATATTTATAAACATTTAGAACAAATGAAGAAAGAGGGTAAAAAAAAACATACTTGATCCATATGTTAATAGCACAGTTTGAGACCTCCTTAAAATCCATGATTCTTCGCAAATTGCTTTGTCTAAGTATGACTTCCAAGTAATACCAAAAATTGGTATGTCATAATCAATCTTTATCAAATTCGGAAAACAGCTCTTAACAAGCATAAAAACATTTGCATGTAGGGACTCTTATCTGTTTTCTTGTTTGTGCAGCTGCCTTATACTTACGCTAGTTGAAATTAAATATTAATTAGCTCGCAATCTATTACTCTCACCAGTAATTTATAAACATCTTATATTTCTAGCTACCTATCTATAGTTTCTCTCATATTAATACCGAATCAGAACTACAAACTTTTTTATTTCTCTC
>SKCR01039548.1:0-16076 GCA_019454045.1 Zanthoxylum bungeanum | reverse complement strand
CAAACATATTTGAAGTCAGAGCCTTTCCTTGGCTTCAATTCCTTCATGTCTGCTTTGTTCAGACGGCAGTCACGCTTCCGCGATCCGTTTGCCACATTTGGCAGACATTTTGGGATTATGTCCTTTATCTTCCTAGAAGTTATAATGATTTGCCTGTGCCCTTTTCACACTCCAGAAAGCCTTTGGCCACCAAACCTTGGCCTTCTGGAATGTCGAAGAAGGTGCGCCTTGCGCTCTTGCCTTATGGCAATTTGACTTTGTCTCCTTGAGAATAGTCATTAACTCTCCAAGAGTTAGATTGCCAATTTAGTACTTCTAGAATCTAAGGATAGATTCTTTGAAGATCCTTCAATTTCATATCATACTTTAAGGATCTAATCCTTAGTTCTGATTAAGAAATTAAGGAGTCTACTGCGACAAGCTTAATGGATTAAGCACTAAGTTATCATCACATAAATCTTCCAAAGATCATGCTCTACTATTTGCTTAATACCGGGATTAGGCCTAATAGTTATTTTATCAAATAAAGTAACTTATTAGTTTCAGGTCCATCCTGAAATTTATTCCCATTTGAAAATTAAACCATTTAAATACATTTTCTTAGGATTATGTTTTAAATGTCAAATTTAATTTTATCTTGATTCTAATAGTCCAACTATTTAATCAACGATTTTCGTGGTTTCGGTACTATTAAATATAATAATTTATTATAGTCCAACTATATTAATCAACTATACTTTAATTGTTTGAATACAGTCCAACTGTTTATTAAAACAACGATTTAAATATTAGTACAACTAACATTTAATTTATTTGACGAATGATATTGATTTGAGCGCGTATGGCAAGTAATTAAACGAATATTGCAAATTTAATTCTTGCCTCCCACTATTTTTCGGCGAGCCTCTAACCCTCGTCGGAGTACTCGGGAAACCGTGTTTCCTAGTGGGCTGGATCCCGTTAAAAACACACAATCTTGACTTTGGCCAACAAATTGTATGATAATTAACTAGTTAGATCTCTAAGATCAATTGGATCAATCCAATTCCTAGATCCAGTAGGGGGACATCCAAGTCCGAAACATATACTTATATATGCCAATATATCCAATATATTGCCTAACCTTTTCCTCTGAATCAACTAAGCCTTGGCTTTGGCACAACAAACTTAGTGATCCCAGTTTAAGCGGAACCCATTGACCATAGAAAGCTTCGTAATCAATGTCGATGGACAAAAGTGGTCCGACTTTGGCCAACAAACCACAACTTGGACAAGACACCAATATGGAACAATGCTCTCGTGATTCAAACACATCCTCGACGGAAAAGGTCTTGACTTTGGCCAACAAACCAATGCCAGTCTTAGATTTGAGTAAGAATCACTCAATGGAAGGAAAAACGCTTAATATTTTGTGAGGGTTTTTCGAGTGCAAATGGCAACCAATTTATTATCTTTGTTAAGGTCTATCATCATACACCCTTAAACATGCATTCTAAATACATAATAAAGCGCGTTAAATAAATATAATAATGATAGCGGATGGATACTTAACACATTGATCCTAGATCAAATCTCTCCATTTCCTCTCTCGCTAGCTCAAGTATTTACTTCTACCCGTTACACTACACTTCTAAAGAAACCTCATTTACATTGAGGGGAATAGGTGAGAAGAGAATACAAAGAGTAAGGAGATAATAAGGCTGGACACGCAGGTCCAATTAATAAATCCAATTTATTACAACAATTTCTAAAAATGGCCCACCCATCTAATATCCATCTGATATACATTTTCATGCATCGCAACCATGTATTCACACAAGCATGTTATCAATCAATCTAATCCAATTAATTAATCTGATAATTAATGACCATCCAATGTTCAAACAACGAATTGATTTTGCGCGAGTCTAACTCGTTTTGCGAATAAGTACTCAAGTAAGAATTCTCAAATTAAATTAAACTACAATAATTAAATCCAATTCAATTTGTATTTAATACTAATCACTATTTAATTCCAAATTAAATATTACACTTTAAAATAACCTTTTACGACTTAAATTCCAAATTTAATCGTTAGGGTCTCAAAGCTTGATTAACATCCAACATTTATTTAATTAAAGTCCAATGGGCTTTTAATTAATTTCTTAAGGCGTGGACTTTTGGTCAACTTGGGTCAAACCCAATAACCAAAGCCTAATCAAGAGTAACCCCATAAGCATAGAAATCAATTAGGCCCATTAGGCCCAATTAAATAATTAAAGGTCCATTAGTGCATTTGGGCTTTATGGAAGCAGTTTTGGGCCCAATTGGATCCAACCAATTTAGCCTAAACTTAACTTGGTACAACCAAAGCCCAATAGCCCATTTACAACATTTAAAGCCCAATTTCCAAAATTAGCCCAATTATAATTAAATTACAAAAATCAATTTCACAATTTAATTACATAAAGTGTATTAGCATAATTAATTACATAAATCAACATTTCCAAATTATCAATTTACACAACTAATCATGCTCTTTTACAACAAAACATGTCCAACACATTTTATCAAAAAATCAAACCCAATCATGCTGTTCTATAAGTCTTGGTTAAGTGAGGATTTTTTATGTCCAATTTAAATCAATCCAATTGAATCCAATTAACATTAAATCAACATTCCAATTCATTCCAACTCATCCAATGAATCAAAAATCAAAATCCAAGACAATTAGGGCACTTATCCATTCGGCCAAGCTAAGGATTTGGGGGGAAAATGTTCCAAACCATTTTTTATCAAATTGATCCAATCAATCCTCAATTAAAACACATTTAAGCATACTCAATCATCCAATTTCATAAAATCATGCTCAAATACATTTTACCCAAATTTTAACCCTAAGTCAAATTTCATGCTTTTACTCCACTCTGATACCATTTGTTGGAGTTTCTACGGTCCCGAGGATCGATTATAAAGCATAAAACATACATGTGAATACATTCGAGGAAGTCGCAGAATACTTACATCGATCGGTTAAGCGATGCGGTGGACAACACAAATTTATTTTTGCCCTCTGTCATGCTCGGCAGTCCACTGGTTTTGGCTCTCCATTTTCGGCTTTGTCCTCCATGAAAGCTCCAGCTTTGTGATGAAATCCAAGCTCATGGGTGGGTTTCCCTATCACCTTCGCATGTCTCTTTGAGTGCTAGCTCTTGATGTTTTTGCCACAAAAATCATCACACTTGTCTTCCATTGCTCACGGTTTTTCCCAGAAAAAACAGAACAAAAAAAGCCCAAATGGGCGTGAGAAGAAGAGAGAAGTGAGGAAGAGAGAGTTGTGGTTTGTTGGAGGAAAAGTGTATCTAATACACTTTTAATTAATTTCTAAAATCAATTAAAAATGATTTACCAATTTTCTTTCCAAAAGTCAAATGGCAATTAATTGCTTCCAACAACCCACATCAACTATTCACATCACTCAATCAATCAATGTGATTAGTTGTCACATCACTCAAAGTGACTAATGATTTGACGCTTGATACGACTAGCGATTTGACTCTTGATTTGACTTGCGTGCCGCACTCGAATTCGAAATGCTAATGCGCTCACAAACAATCCCGGGCTCGGGTTCGCTAATTCCAAATTAACGAATTTTCCGTTGCGATGCAATTAATGATTATGCCTAGCGAAATCACTTTCACGTCGCTAACGAATTATTCTAAATTAATTCGTTCGCCCGAATTAAATCTAATTTTAATTCCGCGTCGAAATCCAATTTCGTTTAATATATCGAATATATTAATTTATCGATTAATTCCAAATTAATAGTTATCTCTCTTTAAATGATATTTTATCTCAGATAAAATATCTCCGTAATTAATCCCAGATTATTTTCTCTCTCATCTAATTAATCCCAGATTAATAAAAGTGCGAGTCATACGTCATCGGTGAATCTTCGGGAAGCGACCCATGAGATCCCTGGATATGTTGGCAGTAAATTCGGTCGTCGGACTATCCGAACACGTAAGTACCTCGTACTACATTTTTACCGATTTACAAGACAAGGTTGGCTTCTAGCAAAGCGCCATGCCTACCCAATTCTCCAGAAACATGCTTACAGGAATAAGCGATCTATATCAGGCGTAGTATACGTAGTATTGCGTATTTCGATCCAGTATCGGATGATCACATGCAAGGCCTGGGGCTGATACAGTGTTTGCCCCGTACGAAGCATATATCAGATTACTAGCAACTAGTCTCTTTATTATCGGATAATCATACCAAGTCATATTATCCCGATGGTTGCAACCCTTTAGAGAAACCAGTTCTGTATCCCTGCGCGATCATCATCTCCATATGACTGGAGTGATACTTTCGTCTTGACATCACACCACACCCAACCACTACGATTCTCAATATACCCAGCAGAGGCGTACACAGAACCGGTTAAAGCCCTGGATGACCAAAACCAAAGTATATTGATTGTCGCAAGTATTAGCGTGCAAGTCTCAGGTTAAGACCAAATACACCTACCCTGATTTCGGACTTCCATAGACACATAGTCATACTACCAATGGAATTCTGAGGGGGTCTATCCAGAGCGAAGCTGTTTCCCGTACCATCGGTAAAACACAACCTCCTATTACACTTGCATGAATATCATATACCCAATATATGAGAACTATGCCGTTATGCCTCACAACGCACACAAGTGTAATACTAGTCTTTTACCATTATCGATGTCCCATCTCGATATACTCTGACTATGGATATTTAATGATTTAATCATTCGTGGATTGATACTGTCTCATATCTTCTCAATCCAGGAACAAATCACAGGGACCTCCTATCATTTATACATCTTGGTGATCTAATCACAAATGATAGAGAGCAATCTCCTTTGTCACATAGTTAATTTGTACAACAACACCATGATCTGTACAAATAGTGACGCTATGGGTCATAACTGTCCAACACTAACAATCTCCCCCTTTGGCATTCCGTGACAAAACACTACCTAATACAAAGACTACAGTAATAGACCCAAAAAGAAAAATAGTCAACTGTCAACCATCAAAACAATGACTTATTACAATAAGACTCGATCTAGTACCTAACCAAGTAGTCTTGAAATCAAAGCCACCTTAGCAACAAAACTTGTTTACCTTAAACATCCACAAACAACAATATACCGTGAAAAGCATTGGGATTATCAAGTATAAAATAAACAAGTATAAAACTCATGCATGTACAAGTAGATATCCCTCTCCCTCTTAGTTTGAACTCCCTCTAAAACAGAGATATCTAAAAGATAATCTACGACTCCCCTCATATATTAAGGCTCTCCCCCTTAATATATTACTCTCCCTCTTTTTGTCACGAAATGACAAAGGGCGAAGGAAACAGGAAAAACAACATGAGACAAACACATGCAAGAACATAACAAACAAGACTTACTCCCCCTCACTAACATGCTAACTCAGTTAGTAAATAAATAATCAAATGAGAAGTAACACTCAATGATATGCAAAATAAATGATATGCAGTGATATGAAGCATATACAAGCGCACAATGAGATAAATAAAAAAATCCTGTCAAAACTGACTGAAACAACATTTCAAGCAGATACAATGATACTCAGTCAATATTCAGCTGTTTATGACATGAAATAATATGCATCATTTTAAAAGTAGCTAAATACAACACTTATGCACATGACATAAACACCAAAGCATATCAAGCACTTGCGTGAAAAATAAAGTGCACAACGAATCAAGGCTTAAGACCTTATTTTATGAGCTGGACACAGCCAAAGAAATCCATCTCTAAAAAACCAAGTCCACAAAATAGGTGTTCAAACCCAGCACCACCAGGCCCTGAAAATAAGCAACATTGGTTGCATGCTATATTGTTTACCCCAAAAAAATCATGAGCTCATATTTAACAACTCTTTCGAGTGAAGGGTTTTTGCCCTTATCTTTTGAATTTGGCCACATTGGCTCTTTTGCACTTGAGTCTCATTTTTTTTTAAATATATTTCTTTTTACTTTTGCAAATAGGGATAGCAAGGTCATCTAGTCAAAGGTCACACTATTTAGTGAACAAAGTATGATAGAAATTAGATTGCCAGTCCAAAAACTCATACATGCGACCAAGCATTGATAAAATAAAATCGTGTATGTGAGGTGCAAGCACAAGATACACAAAGGTTTTTTATCACACAAACTCATGCATATAGAGCATCAAGAAAAATAAAAGCATATCATACATGCATAACCATATATCCTACATACCAGGATTACATGCACATGCTTTTCATGCTCTAACAAGTCATAAAATAAAGTATTTTTGGTCTTTTTCATTTTCATTTTTTTTTTTTGCATTTTTCAGATTTTAACACATAAAAATAAAGACACAAAAAGGCTTATCAATATCCAATGGTACGTGAAGTTGTATCCCGAGTGCATAACATACTACAGTCCATTCGGAATCGGCTATGAAATTTATGTCTGGGTTTCCATCCTATATACCAAGAGACATATAACAAAAACATGACACACACACCCATATACAGTGAAAACAAAATAAACGTAGAAAAATATAAAACACATGCACACACATGCAATGGAAAATATAAATGCAACTTCTAAGAAGAGTTACACCGAAGTGCACTCTCATCATGCCTGTCAGGATCAAGGCATTCATAAGTATATGGGAAGACATTTTGCTTCCTCACCCAAACTTTTCTAGGAATCTCTTTCACATGAGTATTCCCAGTCAACACAACAAGTTTCTCACTAAGGAATTGAGCTTGTTTGGTTAGTGCAGAAAATTGAGAAACTAGATTTGAAGTAGAAAATCTAGGTGACACACTCTTATGCCTTTTCTTTTGTTTATGCAACATGAAGCACTTAGGCCTAATGTGTCATGCCTTGCCACAATGATGGCACACAGGCACAAACCTCGGATGAGAGCGAGGTTTACCCACACCACCTCTAGTACGAGGATGGGGAACATGACGAGGAACAAATGGAGGAATCACATGACTACACTCAACATGCTTCTTACCTAGGTCATGTTTAGGAAGTTTAGGTACTGCTCTAGATGTTGACGTTTTATCACAGTTAGGCTTAAAACTAATACCTAGCATATGGTCCACATTTTATTATCACTAGAAAATACAGACAACTGGGTTCTAGTATCTTCAAGTTCAGTTTCTAATATTTGGACTCTATCAATTAGATCTTTATTTCTCTCATCCAGGTCATCTACCATCAAGAGGCTTTGCTCAAATTAGGCTTGAGCTTCATTCTTTTCTAGCTCAACTAGTTTCAGCCTCTTATTGACCTCTAAATTAGTCTTCTTAATAGCTAAACTCTCATTAAACATTTCAATATAAGCTATCCAAAGACTTTCCTCATCAATAGACTCATCTAGTGAGACTTCTGAATCAACATCATTAACTTCATTCTCTCTCTCATCAGGCACACTAGCAGTAAAGGCTATATAATTGCCTTTAGGAGAGACATCACCTTCAGAATCACTAAGGGATGTTGTCATGGCTTTCTTGCCTTTAGCCCTAAGGTATGTGGGACACTCAGATCTAACGTGCCCATATCCTTCACATTCATAGCACTGGGCACCACGGGATCTACTATCCTTATCCTCTCCAGACTCTCTCATATTATGCCTACTCTCTCTAGGCATATCCTCCATATCCCTGTCACTATTATGGTCACTCTTCTCCAGCTTAAGAAATTTCCTAAATTTCTTTGCAATCAAGGCCAAATCATGATCTGTGAAGGTATCCTCATCACTAGATGAACCATGAACAACTTCCTTCGCGATCTTCATCGCTATATTTTTGGGCTTTAGATGCCCAGGAAGTTTCTGCTCATAAACCTGCAGTTTTCCTACGAGGTCTTCTAAATTAAGCTGATCAAGGTCATTGCTTTCCTCGATGGCGGTGATTTTGGGTAGGAACTTATCAGGCATTGATCTAAGGATTTTCCTAACTATCATACTGGTAGGAATAATCTCACCTAGGTTAAAGCTTGAGTTAACGATATCGTTAATCTCAGCATAAATTTGATCAAATGTCTCATCATCCTTCATTCTAGCGACCTCAAACCTAGTAGCAAGATCCTGAAGTCTATTATTTTTAACAGACAATGTGCCCTCATGCATAGTCTACAGGATGTCCCAAGCATCCTTGGCTATCTCACACATTGAGATTCTCCTAAACTCAGCAGAACAAACATAACCATGTATGGCATTAACAGCCTTGCTATTCCTATTACTAGCATCAAATTCGTCCTTGGTCCATGTCATTTTGTCTTTATGGGAAGATACCCCACCAACAAAAACAACGGGAGGTTTCCACCCGTGTTCAACAGTCATCCAGACCCTCTCATCTAAGGACTTAAAGAACGATTTCATGTGAACCTTCCCATGTAAATATTCATTGTCATTAAAAAATGGCGAACAATTCAAGGGTTGACTACGCTCCATAGCTAATGGGTCAAGGATCGAGTTCAGTCTCTGATACCAATTGAAAATTCGCGATTAGCCTAGGTTCTGACCCTATGCGGAATTTATCACATTTAATTAAGACAAGTCCTAATTAATGTGTCTATGCAAATCCAACACGCAACCACAATATCCAAAAAATAAAATATGCTGCAAATATTAAATAAATAACAGAAAGTAAAGCAGCAAATCAAATCAATCACACAAAATTCAACACAATAATTTTGGTGACGAATTGGAAACTCTTGCGAGTAAAAAACCACTACGGGTATATGCTACCACCCGAATCCACTATATAAAGAAAAACTTACAGCGATGATCAAGACCTTTGGTGGCAACTCCACCGACTCAAGTACCTCAATACTGCAAGAACTCAAGGAAACTCCTCAAGCCCGCGACCCACGGTTTTCTTCAGAACCTCTGAAGTCTCTGAGTAGATTTTATCACCAATGACGCCGAAACTCCAACTACCAAAACTCCTCCTAAAAAACTCTAAAGGATTAGGGATTTTGGGTTAAGTTGTGTTGAAGGTTTATCAAAGATAGAATCACACCTTTAACAAAGAAGACAAGAAGATGAAAAGAGTCTTCAAGGTGGATTCAATAAAGGTTGAAAGCTTTGAGAGATTTTGGCTCAAAGGAAAAGTGCTTCAACTATGGGGAATGGCGGCTACAAGTTATATTTATAGGTAGGGTGAAAGCCTAGGGAAGGCAAAAGGCTGAAAAACGCGACTGGCGTTCGAACGTTTACTCGAACGCACCATGAACGCGTGCCTACTGGAAAGACTCGTTTGAACGCCACTCGAACGCACAACGAACGAATGCTATCTGGAATGATCCTGTTCGAACCCAATAAGAACGTGCCTCGAACGTGACATGATCCAGGACGACAACAAAGCAAAAGACCCATTACAAGTACCAGAAGGGCCAATTACGAGGCAGAGGACCAAAAGACTCAGAGAAGCAATGGCGGGATTAGTTTAGAGTTTTATGGCCGACTGCAACAAACAAATAGAGACGCATGTGAGCTTCGATGGAAAGGGCCCAAACCCATTTCACTTGGCCCAAATCAGTTTAGAATAAAGCTTCCTAGGCATTTGAAGACTTAAAGACTTGGTATTTTTGTAATTTCGTATTTAGAGGCATTGTTGTCTTTATGCCTTTAGGGTTTCTTTTGTATCACTATTTAAGCTTTCTTTCTTTCTTTTTCATTTGGGAGGTAATCAACGAAATTGTAAACTCAAAGCTTAAAGCTTTGGCTATGGCCGAATTATTGTAAGGGAGGGATTCCCCTTTTCAAGTTTGAATCGACTTATCTAAGTTTGGCACACTTAGTGGCGTCTCCATTGCTAGCAAAACACTACAAGGATTCATCTTAAAGGTTCTCAAGGGCAAGTTCTTTGTGGGTCTTCTTTGTGGCCTTGGAAGGGTTTTTTGTTTCTACAAAATCATATTCGCGGTTCTTGGGGTTCTGTCCGTTGCTTGGGGTTGCTTGGATTTCGAATCCAAGTGGGTTTCTTGTCAGAACGTTTGCTTTCTGGAATGATTTCGTTCGAACCCAAAGCAGAACGTGTCACTAACGCCACACGTTCGAACGCTGCAACGAACACACCACGAACGCATGTCTGATGCACAGCAGGCAAAAACCAGTCCAATTGCACAAAGATCTTCACGACATATTACAACTCAATTGAACTTGTTTTGTCATGAACACATGCCAATAAAAATGGAACTAATATTTACAATTTCATTATATGATTTTCCTAAGTTAATTCCACATGCCAAGTCAAAAATTAGATGTTATTGTATTTAATAAATTTAGGTACTTATATCACAAAAGATAAATAAATAAAATACTACAGTAATAATTATTTATGGTTGGTGGCTAATTTTAATATTTTTTTTTAAAAAAAAGAAACTTTCCTTAGAAGTTATTTATTTATGTCTAAGGATCACAACTTTTCTCACACCCTTTGATCCGACAGCACAACACTTATAAATTAATTTTACATAAGTTTCTTGATTTCATCACACAAAATAATAAAATAAAGTTACAGCAACAAATCCAACCAAAGCATGCATACAAAGTCAAATAGTTACAATCAAATCACATACACACATTTTTTTTCCACACTTGACTTTTATGCTCTCTCCGTGTTTCTTCAAAAATAAATTGATTGGCATGATCTTCACGGCAACAAAGTTTAAAAAGTTTTCATTAACTCAAAACATGCAAAATGGCTAATGGGAATAAAGTCAAACATGCATAATAGCCCCCCATTTGCTGCTTTCATTTTCAAAATTTGGATTTTTTTTTTTGCAAAATATAAAATACATGCATGATTATGAAACAAACAATTTTTTTTCCCAGTACATGGATAATCTATTCGGCATATATTTGCTTCACACTTGAAAAACTATCATTAGAAAACTAAATGTAGTTGCCATAATACCAAGTATGCATGAATTATGCACAAATCCCATTTTACACACAAAGATAATATTAAGTTTTAAGAATGTTGTTGTTATGTTATAAATTAATTTTAACATGCATTATTCAAATAAATTTTCATTTTCATATATTCAATCAAGCATAAACTTGGAGACTTAGAAAATCCTGAAAAATTCTGTAGAAAATGATGAACTAGAACCAAGTCGAGTTGTCCGTGTTCTTAATAACTTAACCCCGTCTCGATGCTCCATGGATTTCTTGTGGCTAACGTTCTCTCAGGATTACTTAGATGTTTTTTGTAGAAGGGAGACTCCTTACTTCAAGAACTTGAACTTGAATAAAATGGTGGAAATTCTCTCAAATATGAAAATCTTAGACTTTCTAATGTGCCTAAAACTTGTAAAAGAGTTAATGGAAGAAGATTGAGTGAAGAAAAATGAGAATCCAATGCCTTATTTATAGACAATGAGGGTTGTCTTCGAAAAAGTACCATTATGTCAATGAAGACAATTCTTTAAGGGTTATAACCATTCATGAAATTCTTTCATCCTAAAATTATGTTCTTTCTCCTTAAAGAAAATTTTGAAATTTTGAAGGAGAGAAATAAATAAATGAAAATAAAATAAATAACAATAAACAAAAAATTATAATATTAATTAAACAAATAAAAGAACATAGATATATAAAGAAAAAAAAATATAAATTTAACAAAAATAAAAAAAAATAATTATAAAATAAAACAATTTATTAAGAAAAATAAAATAAAATAAAATAAAATTGAATTTTTTTTAATATTTTTGACTATATTTCTTTTCTTTGTATTATTACATATATTATTCTTTAAAAATATATTTTGTGTCAAATAAATTAATAAATAATAAAAAGATAAATAAATAAATAAATAAACATTTTAAATAATCAATTAATTAAATCATATATAGACACGGGGGGGGCTCCTTAAATTTTTGAATTGAGAAAAATTTGCAAAGGCACTGACATATTAATTCAGCATTCTCTGGCATTTTGCACATAGTGAATCAAGTAGTTTTTTTATTTTAAATTATGATGAGTCTCATATATTATAAAATTATAAAATTTATTATTTTAAAATTATTGGACCCCCTTCATTAATTGATGGAGTCACAGAAGTTTCTCTCTGAAAATCCAAATCTGTCAATGGTGCTTCAGCTTCAACCTCACGTTTTCTATGGTGGTAAATTTTCGGCTGTTGGTGGTATATTTAGTAGTCTAACTTTTCTTCTATATCCCAAATAGAGGAAGCAAGAGAGAAATGGAATCAGTAGAAGCTGAGCATCACTAAGAGGCAAGCAGAAATATGGCAACACATGTTTGCTTTGTAGATTCTCTGGCCTTGAAGTGTGCTATTGAGCTTCGAATCTCTGACATTATTCACTCTCATGGCGCCCCTATCACTTTAACCCAAATAGCTTCATGCATTGACTCTCCCTCCTCCCCTGAAATCTCCTACCTCGAACGCATCATGCGATTGTTAGTTCGTAAGAATATCTTCACCGCACATCATCCATCAGACGGTGGAGAGCCCCTTTACGGGCTGACCCACTCATCAAGATGGCTTGTTACTGCCTCTGATTCTAACCTGGGGCCCGTTTTCTTAATTGAGAACCATCCATATGTAGTAAACTCTTGGCATTTCCTTAGCCAGAGCGTTAAAGAAGGTGGTGTTGCTATTGAAAAGGCTTTTGGCAGTGTGGTTGTTGACTTGGCTTCAAAAGATCAACAGTTCAGTAACATATTCAATGAGGGCATGGCTTGTAATTCCAAGTTCTTAGTAAGGGAAATATTAGCAGGTTATAAAGATGGTTTTGATTGCTTGAAATCATTGGGGATGTGGCTGGTGGGATTGGAGGATTGATATCTGAGATTGTTAAATCATATCCACACATTAAAGGAATCAACTTTGATCTGCCACATGTAATCACCACAGCACCGGTATATGAGGGGTCATACATATTTCAGGTGACATGTTTCATTCCATTCCTAACGCGGATGCACTTCTCCTCAAGGTAATTAGTATATGATTTTAGTATATATATTATGGATTTGAACTTGATTTTTTTTCACAATTTTGGGGTGTTGATCTCAATTGGTAGGAATCATGATTCAGTGCCGTATTGGAAGAACAGTAACAAGATTAATGGAACACACATAGGGTTGAAATAAAATAAATTTGATAGTTTTATTCGGTATTCAGTACAAATTTTATTGAACATTGAGTCATAATTCACAATGGGAGATATTAAAAATTAAAATAATATTTAATAATATCAATTTTTCTGTTGTACAGTGGATTCTACACAATTGGAGTGATGAAGATTGCGTTAGGATTCTGAAGAATTGTCAGAAAGCAATACCAAAGAAAACTGGAAAAGTGATTATTATTGATGTGGTTTTACAACCTGAGGGTAAAGGCTTGTTTGATGACACTGGTTATGCATTTGATTTAGTTATGATGGTTAATACGTTTGGAGGGAAAGAAAGGACCGAGCTTCAATGGAAGAAATTATTGGAAGAAGGAGGCTTTCCTCGCTACAAAATCATCAAAAATTCCAGCTTTACAATCCATTATAGGGCATTCCTGAGTGACAAGAAACTAGCTATTTTATTCATGGGGATGTGTAATGATAATGAATAATATGTATGAAATAAAGTTCCATGCGATCAGTTGAATTTAACTTTATTTGGTCCCCCATTATTTGTGATTTTGAAAGACTTGTCAGCGAGTTGAAGCAATAAACAACTCAAATCTTCTCAATCAAGGTTCAAGCACATATGACAGGGATCAACAAAATTATTTAATGGGAAATTTTCGTTTTCAATCTGATTGATATAATGATGATAATGTTTACCCAAAAAATTTTGAATTTGTTTTGTTTTTTTTTCTAATGAATTTTCAAATATGTTAACTTTTTTACTTTTTTGAGATGAAAACAGATAAATTTTCATAAGTTAATGGATAATTGTGTACACTTTTTTATTTTATTAGGTGGAAAAGTGAACAATTTTCAAATTACAGATGAGAAAGTAAACAAATTCACAAAATTCGTGGTAAATAAATATAGTTACATTACATTTTCCCACTTTCATCATTAGCCTTCTCGGTTGAATCTTATCCTCTGAAACAAGGCTTTCTTCCAGACTCACAGACCACATGGAATTCATAAATCCGTCGTCCTGAGATCTCGTCTTCGTTCCTCGGGTTGGCGCGTTGAGGTAGATGATGACCATAAAAGCCTTTCTGCAGCTTTTCTTCTCAATCAGGTCGGGTTTCATTATCAAAAACCCCATCGGGTTGGGTTTTTTACCAAACTCTTAGAAAACTCCGAATCAACATCCTCTAAATAGTCGAGTCAATATCCCAACTTGATTATCATATACAAAAGTTTATCTTGGGGAAACCCCTATATACCATGAGGTCGGGTTCCACCATCAAATCTCTTTGTCATGTCTCTATCTCTCCGGGCCCTTAGGCCTTTATTAATCATTTTTGGCTAAGTACAATACCTGTTCACCCCTGCTCGGTATTTGAACATTCCTCAGGGTGAATACCCACCATCAACATCTGTCTAATAGTTCTCGTTATTAACGAGTTGATGAGTTGATGTCGGGAATTTTATGAAAGATGGTGGTGTAGATAGAAAAAATCAACCCCATGCATTCTTTTAGAAACATGAAGCCATCAATAACCAAAATGTGTAAACAATGATTAATTTGAAAAAAACTTTTGCCAAAATCACTTGACCATTAATGAGAAATTGATGTTTCCTACACAACCACATCTAAACTGTCACACCCGTTCCTTAGGTAGGGTAGGGGGTGAGACGAAAACTAGAAACTGGCAGAGTTTCCCCTGTAATATGGACTAATCCTCCAAATACAAGGAAAAATCTAAACTGAATTTCAAATTTTCATCCCACCATAACATAGGAATCTCCATTTTGATTCAACTCAAAGGAATATCAATAAATGGTTAAAATACAAATATCCTCAGTATCAAATAGAGGCTCAGATGCTTAACCAAATAACAAATTCTTCCAAGGAAAAACGTAACAAGGACACTCTATTGTTGGCACAACCTTTCTCTATTTGGCAGGAAACGATGACGAAACAGCAGATAGAAAGGATGACCTACTAATCTGCTAAGCTATGTGAAATGTTAAAGAAAGGGGTAAGCTCACGCTTAGTGCAATGGATCACAGGCTTACGTGTGCGTGGATAAACAAGTAACAAGGTGGATCAAATAAGTATTCATACTATAAATTAAGTACATAAAGATTGCTGTAAATACAATTAATTCACATTTACTGGAAATCATAAATCTCATTTATAAATAAAACTCCATACTGCTCAAGAATACTCTGAATAATAAAGCGGTTTATTCATCTATATGCACACTCCGTGACAATACGGCAAAGCTGGCAACATGGGGCATCCCCACGGCAATAACTGGCATCCGGAAGCAAAACTGGCAATATGAGACTCATCTCACGGCAAATAACTGGCACATATATGTACACGGGGCCTCTGCATCTTCCACATAAAAATCATTTCCAAAAACCATGCTCATATATCTCAAATCATGCAATGTTTCTCATATATCACAAACACATGATTTCAACAGAATCAATATTCGATCCATACTTCGTAGCAAAATATATAAACTTTCTAAAAACAAAAATCCCATTTAATCGCATCCACCTTAAAATTAATATTCATTTAAGAAAACATACATACTGTCTAACTTTTGAAAATTTCAATGTTACAGGCTTATCCACGCACCTGGACGAGCTGTGACTACAGATATAATGAACTAGGCAGCAGGACCGTCCCTGCTTACGGTTATCACGATCACCTAAAAGACAAAAGAATTTACTATAAGGAACATAATCCTAACTAGAATAGACGAAAGAATATGCAAGAAACGTGGTTCGGTTACTCTCGTAATCCTAACGAAAAATTACAGGGAATTATTAAGATTCGGAGGTCCGTTACTACCTCGGAAAGGTCTGAAAATCACGGAGGAGACTCGGAAAGTCGGCACTGAGCTTACTGTCCGGAGCGTGGTGGCCACGCGCCG
>SKCR01039547.1:0-15920 GCA_019454045.1 Zanthoxylum bungeanum | reverse complement strand
ATTCGAACTTTATTAATCTTGGATTAATAACGGAGAAACTTTATCTTGGATAAAATGCCTTATTAGGAGAGAGAGGGAGATCGATTAATTTGGAATTAATCGATAAAATAATATATTCGATATATTATTGAACGAAATTAGATTTCGACGCGGAATTAAAATCGGATTTTAATTCGGGCAAACGAATTAATTTAGAATTAATTCATTAGCGAACTGAATAGTAATTTCGCAAGGCGTAATTATTTAATTCACGTCGCGACGGAAATTCGTTAATTCGGAATTGACGAAACCGAGCCCGAAAGTGTTTGCGGACACATTCGTATTTTGAATCGAGTGATATCCGCAAATCACATCGCGATATCTCATTACTTAATATGAATAGATGGTGGATGTATCTAGTCACCTTTGTGGGATGATACATTGTCTCTAATCTCAAAGTGTGGTAATGATGGCAAATGATGGATTTCATTTTGGAGGGAAAGCCATGCACGGTTTTGAAGGATTTTTTGCATTAAAAAATTCTATTGGTATTAGATATCATATCACTTTTCATTTTCCTTTGTCTCTCACGGTTTTTGGCATGCAAAAGGAACAAAATTAAAAAGTGAAACACTCTCCTCTTCTTTCTCTCTTGCTCACGCCGTGAGCTGCACATACAAGGCAGAAGATTGTTTTCTCATTCTCCATTTTTGCTAGCACAAGCAAGGAATCAAAGGAGGTGATAGGGAAACCACCTTGGAGCTTGGAATACACAAATCTTGGAGCTTTCAACTCTTTTCTCCTCTTGGCCGAAACTTCAAGGATCTTGGAGCTTCAACCTTTGTTCATCTTTTCATCACAAAAGCTTTGTAAGTATGATTCCGCCATGCTTCAAGTTCATTATATATATTCATTTTGTTGTATTTCATATGCTTAATCTTTCCTTGGGACTAATTTTAGTAACCGACACTTATATGAATGTTTAGATGAGTAGGCACAAAATAATATTCATGAGATGAATGGTTATTGTTTTTCATGTGATGAATGGATTTTGCATTGGTCGTAAATTTTTTCGGCTCGTATATTTATGTTGGTTTTGGTTTTGGGATGTAAGGCCATAAGGCCAATTTTTACAATTGTTGTAATTTTATTTTCCTATGTAAAAATTTCAATTGTTGTAATGGAGCACAAGAGTCGCAAAAGGAGCCAAAACCACCTTGGAGCGCGATTTGAAGATCAATAGATGTCTTAGGATTTTTTGTATTAATTAGATTAGTATAGGAAAAATTAGAGCCCGATCAATGTAAAATATTTTTTTAGGTTATATGTATGTTTAGTCCGAAATGTTTGAATAACATGTCATATAGCTTAGGGTGCCTACTCTTGCATTTCACATGTCATAACATGTTTTGGATGCATAATCATTCTAGGCATGAAATATGATTTTATGTGATTTAAAATCTTTAAATTAGAATATGGTAAGTGTAGGCACTGCATTTTTGCATATAAAACCCGATGATGAGCCTCGTACGGAGGCACTACTCTTTAAGTTGTGGAAGTCGCGGGAAACAAACGTCGGAAGGGAAAAGTCAGAAATCAATACCTTGTTGGATTTAATTCGTTTGCTTAGCTTCAGGTTTGCTTGTTAGATCTCTGTTTTAAAACTTATCCTAGGCCCAAAACCCCCGCAAGCCACACACCAAGCCCATACACCACCAAGCCACACACCAAGCCCACCAAAAGGACCAACCACACGCCCAAACCCTCTAAATCAAGCCCAAAGCCTTCCAAGATAACAATCCACACATTAAACACATGTTGAAATCAAACCAAATCACCTTCCCAAATTAAAAGATTCAAATTAAATCTCATCAATCACCTTCATAATTAAATTAAATCACATTCCTAAACTAAATAAAATCAAATAAAATTAAATCAAATTACCTTCCTAATTTGAAGAGATATTTTCCTTATGATACACAAACTAAATATCCCTCATAATTACACAATATTCCTTCCCTATTCGCATAAGGACAACCCTCAACCCTTGCCTATAAAAAGAAGCATAAACCCAACCTTAGCTCATTCACACCCCTCATCTCTCTCCCTAGAATTCACGCCCAAAAAAGACACTCACCAGCCATCTTCACTCTAGCCCTCAAACTCACGCACACTACCCTCACAAACACACACAGCCTTCACTCATCCTTCATGAAACACACAAAACCCTAAGCCCTCACTCTTCACAGCCACACATAAGCTAACACAAAAACGGCCTCTCCCTCGTCACTCACGCTCAGCGCTCTCACAAGCAAACCAATAAACCCTAAAGTCATTACCAGACACTCATGCAGCCATCTTAAACACACCTTTAGCAACCACTAACACATATCACACCACTAGCCAGAAAGCTCTCACTCACTCAACAACCCACTAACCCCCCTCAATTCATGCAGCCACCTTAAACACACACGTAGCAACCACTAACACACTCATGCACTGCCACCAAGACGCACACATATCAAGTTGACACACGTCCTTCTCTCCACTCACATAGCCACGCCACTCTCCCAAATCAAATAAATGCACAGTAACAATAAACCCCCAGCCGTAAACCAATCAACACACATCCTCCTAATCCGAAATAAATAGCCAAATCAGACCTCTCATCAACGCACAGACCAGGCCCAGAAAACTGCCCAAATAGCCGACCAAAACTACCGCAAAACTGCACTCTAAAAATAGCCCATTTTCACCGAAAACAGTCCCTGAAAAATTGCACTTTTAAACCCGCAAACCAGTCCAGAAAAACTGCACATCCATCGCATAAAATAGAGTAAAACAGCAGCCCAAGCACCGAGGCAACAAAGGAAAACAACGAACCAGTAAATCGGAAAAGTTGCGGAGCACCAACCCTTCCGACAACCGCGTAGCGCACTTCCAAGAGACGACTTAAGAGGTTAGACCTGATGGCACCTTTTTTTATTTATTCCCACTCTTTTTTTCTGTTATTTATTAAGATCTCTTTGCATGCATATTGGGGATTCATGTAAGTTGTGGCCATGGGATGAATGAAATATGTGTTATCTCTTGCGGTATATCGGATGGAAACCCGAACGTAAATTCCGTAGCCGAATCTGAATGGATGGTAGTGTGGTCTGTACTCGGGATACAATGCCACGTACCGCTTGAGAGATGCACATATTTCATGTCATCCGATCTTATGTTTATTTGTTTTTGATTAGAAATAGTATGTTACTTTTATGCATGATTAGGTTGTTTAGTATGTTATTTTTTTTATGCATGATTAGTTGATTATTTCCAAGTATGATTTAGTTATGTATTTCGCATTAGGAACTTGATTATGTCTCTTCTACGTTTATGTTTAGGTTATTATTTATTTACATTGCCATGCTTAGCGATTTAATATATGCATGAGATTGTGTGCTTGCCGTTATTCCGACTTACTTTTATGCATGCAAACTTAGATATAGGTAGTATGCAAACTTAGATGTAGGTTGTTGTTGCGTAGACTCAGTTATATTATTACGTAAATCCGTTCATTACAAGTGGCATAAGTAAGAGACCATTTCGAACCGAACGGTTTGATGTCTTCACTTGCGAGGGGTGAGCGCGACCTTAAATCATTTTCCCTGTTCACACTGGGTGGCGACTTCATGTTATTTCTCCAGTTTAGTTCCCCCGTGGGCTACTACGTACTCCCGACTAGGCCGCAAGCCTGGAACATCGTAATCGATTTCTGTGTCCTACAGTCTGGCGACTCCACTGGGGATAGAGAATCGGCCCCGAAATAATGTCTTGTAATGTTTGTGATTTTTGTTTTAGTTAACCGTGTCTACAGTGGGTTTAAGGGGTTTAATCAATGGCACTATTAGAGCTAGGTAATGGTTTGGTGTCTTCCTTCATTCACTACCTTTCTATAAGGAAAAGCTGTGAAGGCACCTAGATAATTATTTACTCGAAGCTACCGTGATGGACTGATTTGGAGGACCTATTTTTTATTCCTGTCACCAAGGAGATAAGAGCCTAAGAGGCTTGGTATTTAAGACAGTCCGCTCCACCCTCCCTCTGGGGAATCTTCAATAAGAAATCCATTTGATAGTCAGTCATGTATCATCACTCGTTGGCACGTACCTTAGCATATAAAAAAGGTGCGCTCACTTGGTCGCTCGAACCCTTGAGTGGGGAGACCTAGTTGTGGGCAATCCTTCACCGACGGGAGCCTTTGTCTATACCCCTATAAACCCGCATATGAACTGTAGTTGTAGGAACAATAGAAACTAGTCCTTTGTGCTTGCGTTTAGGACCATCGTCATTTGGATTCGGTTGGACTTTTTGTCATGAGGTATGGGTTTGTTGGGCCATTTAAACTGGGACGAGTCCATGCTTTATGGAAATTGGGGCAAAAGCTTCTGAAATGCCAATGGGCCATTTTGTGTTTAGGCCTTTTATCATTTGAAGTTGTTTAGCCATGTTATCGCAAAAGTGTAAACTTGTTGGGCCTTTTCAACTGGGACAAGTTTGCACCGCGCAATAATATGATTGAATACTTCAAAATGATAATGGGCTGACTTATATATTCCATGCATCGCATGCATACATGCTAACCTGCGGTTTAAAAAGACACCATAGATACCCGTTGGGTTAGGAAAGAGGGCAGACTCATCAAAAGGCCGTCAGTAAACATGAGTGAATCAGAGAACGAGGTATCCCGTATGGATCAGTTGGAAACAAGTCTAACTAAGGTTACCGAGCAACTGCAAGCTTTGACCGCCGCTATGGCTAATATGGTTGTGCCCCGTGCTGGGGGAGGCTCTGAGAATGTGAGGCGTGATGACCCTCCAAACAGGTTGAATGATGATATCCCTATCTTTGATGATGATATGGTTGAGTATGCCGGATGAAGGATAACCAGGTCTCAAGCTGAATTGCAGAAACTCTGAGATCAGATAGAGTCAGTCACCCGTAAGATGAGGGGCAAACATGAAGATCTGATAGACTATGAGGCAATAACGTTTGAGGAACAGTTGCCGGCTTAGTTCAAGATGCCTGACATAGCCAAATTCAACAGAAATGAGGATCCAATGGTCCATCTCCGGCAGTATGTTTATGTGATGAGTTCAGTGGGTCTGTCGCAACGTCAGGTCCAGAAGATGTTCGGGATGTCACTTTAGGGGGCACCCGTGGTATGGTATCATGGCCTGGAAAGGAAGGTCAAAGACGACTGGAGGGCATTGATATAGGCCTTTCTGAATCAATACATAACAGATTTGGAGATCGACTTCTCGCTTCGCGACTTGGAGAACACCTAACAGAAGCCGGATGAGAGCTTCAAAGATTATGTGGATCGCTGGAGAAGCCAGCTTTTGAAAATGCAAACTCGGCCCTCGGAGAATGACCAAATAAAAATGATCATCAACGGCACCAAGCCCTCTATCTATGGTAAGTTTAGGAGGATGACCTTCATGATTACAGATTTTCGATAGTTGAGGGAGACTGTCATGGATATCGAGGAGAGGAAGTTGAGAATAGGAAGTTCTATGGCCTAAACAGGAGGACTGTCGGGGGACCATCAGGCGCCAAACCTATTTCTGCTGAGATTGTTTCCATCAAGAACCGGTGTTTCTCCAACCTGGGTAGACCCTTGTCTAAGGTGCTTGAGAAGTTAGCAAGGCAAGGACTCCTAAAACCCTTAGAGGCTAAACCACTTCCAAATCCCCCACCACCACACCTCAACATGAACCGTTATTATCACTTCCACCAGCAAAATGGCCACGACACTAACAGTTGTGCCGGCCTCCGACATGAGATCCAGGACCTCATAGACTCCCACAAAATACCCGACCCTGAGAAAGAACAGCCAACACACACCGAAACCCCCTACCAAATTATCACTTTGTCCCACCACCTACCTATATGATAAGCTCTGGCCTACCCGAAAGCCTTGTCCTCAAGTCCTTTGACCACCAAGCCTTTTGCCTGGAGATTTGGGATAGCAATAGTGAGGATGAAATAGAGCAGAAGAAGAATTTCTGGGAAGACTTCTCCAGTAGTGATGAAGAGGAGGTGAGAGGAATGACACGCAGCGGGCGTTTCTACAGTGATACTGTAGAGAAGGGTAAAAAAGTGTTGGCAGAAGGTAGAGAAGTAACGGAGAACGAGGATAATGCTGAGGGAGATGTAGTGCTACGTCAGTTGAAGAAGACACGAGCACATCTAAGCATTTGGGAGTTGTTGTGTGCATCTTAGGAGCACAGACGTTCCATGGTTGATGATTTGAGTAAGATAAGAGTACCAGAAGATGCCAAACCTATGATGTTTGTGGGATCGGTGCAGAAAGAAGCTTCACAGGTGATAACTTTTTCTGAGGAGGAACTCCCGGCGGAGGGAAGGAATCATAATAGGCCTTTATTCATAAGAGCTGAAGTGAGGGGTGAGAAGACGTCTTGTGTAATGGTGGATGACAGCTCATCTATTAATATGTGTCCTTTGAAGATCTTGTCAAGGCTGGGTATGAAGACGACAGATCTGAGTCCCTCTAATATGACTATTAAGGCTTATGATGATATCAAGTGAGGAGTTGAGGGTACTTTTGCCGTAGTGGTCAAAGTGGGCCCAATAGAAGATGAGGTTGAGTTCACAGTACTGGATATCTCGGCCACTTTTGCTTTGTTATTGGGAGGCCATGGTTTCATAAGCTTGGGGGTGTGCCCTCCACTCTGCATCAGGTCATCAAGTTTCCATACGGGGAAAAGATTGTCACTATCAGAGCTGAAGTCTACAATGCCGTGGCCACTTTGGAAATACAACCTTTAACGAGGTTCCAAGTGTCGGCAACCTTTGAGGAATGGGTAGATCCTAAGGTAGCTAGGATCATGGAGAAGATGAAGTTGGAACCAGGCACATGCTCAGGTGTTGGAGGAGCATTGCCCGACTTCAAGGGACAGACCACCAGGAGAGGCTTGGGATACAAGTCCGATGAGGAGAAGCCGAAGGCTAAGAAGAAAGGATTGAAGCTGATGGAATGTTTTGTGAAAGCCACGGGGTATCAATGAGAGCCTGAACTAGTGGAAGTCAATAGGGTCATGGTGCCAAAATTTGAAATCTTTCAGGATGTGATGGGCGAGAAATCCTTGGCAGTGGAAGTTGCAAATGAGGGAGACAAGTGGGAGGAAGAGCTGATGCAGCTGGAGAGCCTGACCCTCAAGGAGAGTAAGGAAACCGAGGAAGACCCGACTGTGGGGATGAAGCGTCTGTGGAGGATGAAGACATTTATCTTCCTGATTTATTCGAATGTATTCCTTCATCTACTAGCAATAAAGACATTTATTTCGCTTACTTGCCCGAGTCTCTTCCTTTCAACTTACATGACTTTAGTATATTTGACATCAACTCAACCAAAACAAACGCATTTAACCTTGGTACGCCTGAGAGCCCCAAGGAGATTCTAATCGCAAGCGAGGTTACCTCTGAAGTGCGGAAGAAATGAGAAGAGATGTTTGTCAAATATGCCAAAGTATTCACTTAGTCCTACGAGGACATGCTTGGAGTAGACAGAAGCATCGCCTAGCATGCGCTACCAACCTATCCGAACATGAGGCCGGTTAAGCAGAAGCTCTGAAGGATGAGACCTAAGTGGGCCGAGAAAGTTAGAGAAGAAGTGAAGAAACAGATAGATGTGGGATTTCTAGAAGTGTGTGAAATATCCCGAGTGGTTGGCAAACATCGTGCCAGTGCGGAAGAAAGAGGGAAGGGTAGAAGTAGTAGAATGTACGTGGATTACAGAGACCTTAACAAAGCCTGCCCGAAAGATGATTTTCCTTTACTCCATATAGATGTGCTTGTTGATAGTGCGGCTTTATCTACCATGTACTTGTTCGCGGACGGGTTCTCAGGATATAATCAGGTCCTTATGGCAGAAGAAGACAAGCATAACACTGCCTTTGTCACGGAGTGGGGCACATATTACTACAAGGTGATGCCGTTTGGGCTTAAGAATGCAGGAGCCACTAATCAGCGGATGGCCACCACGTTATTCCATGACTTGATGCATAAGGAGATTGAGGTATATGTGGATGATATGATGGTGAAGTCAGAGACGAGAAGCGGACATATAGAAGCATTTGAGAAGTTCCTTCAGTGAGTTGACAAATACAACCTGCGATTAAATCCTAAGAAGTGTGTGTTCAGAGTAACGTCAGACAAGCTGTTAGGGCACACGGTAGGAATGGGAGGAATAGAAGTAGACTCTGAGAAGATCAAGGCGATTACATAAATGCCCGCACCGAAGGCAGAGAAAGAAGTTAGAGCATTCCTCGGGAAGATTCAGTATGTCAGTCGGTTCATCGCCAAGTTGACGTCAGTATGCGAGCCTATCTTCAAGTTGCTGAGGAAGGACCAGCCAATGAAATAAAATGAGCAATGCCAATAAGCTTTCGACAAGATCCGAGGATATTTGGTGAAGCCTCCTGTCTTGAAACCTCCAAGACTGGGCAAACCCTTTGTACTGTATTTGGCCATAGAACTCGAAGCGCTGGGGGCGATGATGGTACAAGCAGATGAGACGGGGGTAGAACATGCAGTCTACTATCTCAGTAAGAAGATGCTTCCGTATAAAGCCCGCTTTCAAGAAGTAGAAAAGATCTGTTTGGCATTAGTGTGGGCGTCCAAAAAATTGCGTCACTACTTCCAATCCTACAAGATCCAAGTAGTAGCAAATGAGAATCCCTTGAAGTATATGCATTCGGTGCCTTCGCTAGTAGGGAAGTTAGGCAGGTGGTTGGTATTGCTGACATAGTTTGATGTTGAGTATCTCATTTCTAAAGTAATCAATGGGCGAGCTGTAGCGGAGTTCTTAGCATTACAACCTATAGAAGGAGATCAATACGAGTTTGAATTCCCAGACGGGAGATCCAGGCAATAACAGTCCAAGGATGGAAGATGTACTTTGACGGAGCAGTGAACTGTAAATGAGCCGGAATAGTGATCGTGATAGTAACCCCTGAGGGAGAAACCTTGCCTATGGCCAAGTGGTTGACGTTTGGAGTAACCAACAACATGGCTGAATATGAAGCATGCGCCTTTGGACTGATGGCATTGATAACCTTGAAGGCTAAGAACGTGGAGGTCTATGGAGACTCGATGTTGATAGTCCGACAGATGCAAGGAGAATGGGAATTGAAGGAAGAACGGTTAAAACCCTACCTATTTCACCTCCAGAATCTGGCACAAGTCCTCCTCAAATGTAAGTTCCAGCACTTGCCGCAAGAAGAGAATCAAATGGCAGACGCGTTAGCCACACTAGCCGCAACTTGGGAAAATCCGGAGAAATTGGTGATGAGACCTCTAGTGTTGACAACGGAAAGCAGACTTGTCTACGAGATAGAAAAGGTCTTGGAAGTAGAGATTAATGATGGGAAACCCTGGTACTACGACATTTAGAGATACTTGGAACACGGGGAATTCCCAGAAGAAGCAAGCAGAAAGGACAGGATAACCATCCAGAAGTTGGCTTCCCAATATGTGAGTCTGAAGGGAGAACTATACAAGAGACAAGCGAATGGCATCCAACTGAAATGTTTAAGAAAAGAAGAGGCTCAGAAGGTAATGGAAGAAGTACATGCCGGAGTATGTGGACCACATATGAACGGATTGAATCTGTCTCGCATGATAGTAAGACAAGGCTTCTACTGGTCGACCATGGAAGCTGACTGCGTGAAGCTGGTAAAACATTGTCATGATTGTCAAGCGCACGGTAACTTCAACCATTTGCCGCACACAGAGTTGCATGGGCTATCAGAGCTGTGGCCTTTCCCAGCATGGGGAATTGATATGATCAGAGAAATTTACCCGCACGCATCAAATGGACATCGCTTCATAGTAGTGGCAGTAGACTACTTTTCAAAATGGGTGGAAGCCGAGTCATTTCGCAACGTCACAGCAAAGCAGATGGTGAAGTTTATAGCTCGGAACCTCATTTTTCGATACGGAATGCCGCATCACGTAGTAACAGACAATGGAGTCCAATTCCAAGGAGAGACAAAGGCAATGCTACAAAGGTACGGGATAGGACATCACAAGTCGTCACCGTACAAACCGCAAGCAAATGGGGCAGTCGAGGCAGATAATAAGACAATAACGAAGATGTTAGCCAAAATGACGGAGAACTATAAAGATTGGGCCGACAAGCTACCATACGCCCTGTGGGGGTACAAAACTTCTGTGAGAACAGCAACGGGAGCCACACCTTACTCTTTGGTCTACGGAATGGAAGCAGTATTGCCGGTGGAAGTCGAGATACAGTCCATGCGGGTGTTAATAGAAATAGAGTTACCTAAATGGGAATGGGCCTCGCAGAGATTTGAACAGTTAGCACTGCTGGATGAGAAGAGAATGAAGTCCTTACATCACATGCATATATACCAGAAGAGGTTGGCTCGAGCATTCAACATGAATGTGCAACCTACTAAGATCAGAAAAGGTGATCTGGTGCTTAAGCAGTCAAAGCCGTCGACGACAGACCCGAGAGGAAAGTTCAGACCCAACTGGGAATGACCCTACATAGTCCAGAAAGTAATAGTAAATGGGGCAGTGAGACTGTCAGATTTAGAAGGGAATGAGTTCACCGAGCCGATCAACGTGGATAGATTTAACCAATATTTTGCCTGAGGAAGAGAAGACCGAGCGATCACCAAGGGAATTGGCGGAAGACCTAACCTAACGGAATAGGAAATTTATCCATGCATGGATGCATACACGTAATGTATTTGCATTCTTTTTGTGTTTTGTTTTGTTTTGTATTCACAGGTTTCAAAGAAGAAAAGAAGAAAGCGGTAAATGTAAGCCAACCAGAATCAGCAACACATCAGTATCATTTTCGGGAATAGATCCAAGGGTTGAGGCCCATATCAGTATCAGTTCTGGGGATGAGTCCCAGGGTTAAGGCCCACATTAGTATAAGTTTCGGGAATGGATCCCATGGGGCGAAGCCCGCATTATCAGCAATTGAGAGGAAGAATTAAAAAAAAAGTCCTTGATGGTTAGGCATATGTCTGGTGATGACATTGTTTGCTGTAGGGTGAAACCTTAGAAACGATAAGTGCGATATGTACTCTCATATGGTATTCTGAGTGGTTGATCTCAGCTAGACTCGCGAGCAGTTGATTACGGGATCTTAACAGTAGAAGCCTGAGTAGTCGGCGAGATGAATAGTTGAAGAGATGGCAGATCAGTGAATGACCGTTTTCCTAGATGTCCATCCTGGTTTACTTATGTTACGATATGTGATATGGTTGGAAACAAAGAAAAAGTCTCTGAAAAGAAAAGAAAAAAATAGACCAGCTATAACCGATAAGCGTGAAGCTACCCATGGGCGAGTATTAGGACCACCATGAGGAGAAATGCTACCTTAAAGGGTAGGTGTGTCAAAAAAAGAGAAAGAAATAAAAGAGAAAAAAAAAGAGAAAAAAAAAAAGAAAAAAAGGAAGTTCAAAATGAAAAGAAAAAAAAAGAAAGAGACGAAAGAAAAGAAGAAGAAGACCATATCATGTTGAGTATGAGGAAATCACATAGTATGATCAAGACATCTAGGTTGGTTAGACCCACTGATCCAATTCTCCGAGACAAGATCATCGAATTGGCTTACTTAAGGACTAAGCTGCGAAAGAACCTTGGCACACACACACACTGGGAGTCTAGTTCAGATCACTCACTTAGACGGTCAGATTTGAGCGTATCAAGTACTTTGAAGGTTCTCTGGTTTCGACATGAAGCATCCTTGAGGACGAAAATATGTTTAGCTATCAGAATTATCTCGTGAGAAGTAGTATTTATGAAAGCAGCAAAAGAACAGAAAAATGGATCAAGTCTGGGGGTGACCAGCCCACCCATTTTCTCATACAGCGCGGTTCGGGGATAAACCACCATCAGTATCAGTTTTGGGATGAGTCCCAGGGTTGAGGCCCACACATCAGGAGCAGTTTTGGGGATGCATCCCAGGGTTGAGGCCCACACATCAGTAGCAGTTTTGGGATGAGTCCCAGGGTGGAGGCCCACACAACCACGACACCTCGGGTATAGGGTTTAGCATGCCGGGTATGGCACTCCGAGTATGGAGACACAACCGCGAAGCCTCGGGTATGGGGTTTAGCGTGCCGGGTATGGCACTCCGGGTATGGAGACACAACCGTGACACCTCGGGTATTGGGTTTAGCATGTCGGGTATGGTACACCGGGTATGGAGACACAACCGCGATGCCTCAGGTATAGGGTTTAACATGCCGGGTATGGCACTCCGAGTATGGAGACACAACCGCGGCTCCTCGGGTATGGGGTTTAGCATGCCGGGTATGGCACTCCGGGTATGGAGACACAATCGCGACGCCTCGGGTATGAGGTTTATCATGCCGGGTTTGGCACTCCGGGTATGGAGACACAACCGCGACACTTTAGGTATAGGGTTTAGCATGCCGGGTATGGCACTCCGGATATGGAGATACAACCGCGACACCTCGGGTATGGGGTTTAGTAAGACGGTATGGAACTCCGGGTATGGAGACACAACCACGACACCTCGGGTATGAGGTTTATCATGCCGGGTATGCACTCCGGGTATGGAGACACAACTGCGACACACTCGGGTATGAGGTTTGTTGGTTTCTATAATATGTCCCAAGGAAAGATTAAGCATACATGAAATACAACAAAGAATATATATAAAAGATGAAGTATGGCGGAATCATACTTACCAAGCTTTAGTGATGAAGAAAAACAAGCCAAATGGAAGCTCCAATGTTGGGATGATTCGGCCAAGGAACAAGAAGAAGGAAGCTCCAAGCTTTGTGTATTCCTTGCTCTATGATGGTTTCCCTATCACCTCTTTTGATCCCTTGAAGGTGCTAGCCTTGCATGTTCCAAACATCAACTTTTTCTTCAAGCTTTTGGCAACCAAATTTGAAGAAGATGAAGACCAAAACTGCATGCAGTTTTCGGTCAAGAAAAAAGAGAGAAGAGAGGATTTTTTTTTTAATTGATTTTGATACCAAAAATCAATTTATATTTATGCCATAATATTTATTAAATAATAATAAATCTATGACACAAGCCATGCAAATGCTTAGAGTGTCAAACACTCAAATTCCATGCATAACATTTGAGTGTAATATACACTATCACCATGCAATGCATCATCAATAAAATAATGCATATAATGACATGTGTCATGTGGGCCCCACACGTTTCCAAATGAAAGTGGGCCCACGTGCACTCACGCGCTCGGGTTTGATATTTCCGAAATACCGACTTACGTCGCGACGTTATTTAAATCGAATTTATAAATAATCGCGCCTAGCGAAATTATTATTTACGTCGCTAACGAATTAATTCTAAATTAACTCGTATGCCCGAATTAAAATCTAATTTTAATTTCGCGTCGAAATCGAATTTCGATTATTATATCGAATATAATAATTTTATCGATTAATTCCAAATTAATCGTTCTCTCTCTCTAAACAAGGTACTTTATCCGAGATAAAGTTTCTCTCCGCAATTAATCCAAGATTAATTAAGTTCGAATCAAATATCATAGGTGAATCTTCAGGAAGCGACCCAAGAGATCTCCGGATATGTTGGCAGTAAATACGGTCGTCGGATAATCCGAACACGCACGTACCTCGTACTACGTTCTCACCGATTCACAAGACAAGGTTGGCTTCTAGCAAAGCGCCATGTCTACCCAATTCTCCAGAAATATTCTTATAGGAATATAAGATCTATATCAAGCGTAGTATACCGTAGTATTGCGTACATCGATCCAGTATCGGATGATCACATGCTAGGCCTGGGGCTGGAGATGTGTCTGCCCCGTACGAAACATATATCGGACATCAAACAGCTAGTCTCTTTAAATCAGACAATCCTGACCTAGTCATATTGTCCCGACGGTTGCAACCTTTTATAGAGTACTAGTTCTGTGTCCTGCGTGATCATCACCTCCATATGTCTGAAGCGATACTTCCATCTTGACATCACATCCAGTACACTACGATTCTCGATAAACCCAGAAGAGGTGTACACAGAACCGGTTAGGGTCCCCAACCACCAAAACCAAAGTTTACCGATTGTCGCAAGTACTAGCGATGTAAGTCTCAGGTTAAGACCATATACACCTACCCTGATGCGGCCTCCCATAGACACGCAGACATACTACCAATGGGATTCCGCGGGGTCTATCCAGAGCGAAGCTGTTTTCCGTACCATCGGTAAAACACAACCTCCTATTGCACTTGCATAAGTATCCAATACTTAAATATATGAGAACTATGCTGTTGTGCCCTCACAACGCACAAGCGCAATACTAGTCTATTCCGCATTATCGATGTCCAATCTCGATAATACTCCGACTAGGGATATTTAATGATTAAACTTTTATAGATTGATACTGTCTCATATCATCTCAATCCAGTTAATATTACAAAACGGCAAAAGGCAATTTCATAATCACATAGTTAATTTTGTACAATAATACAATATCATTTACAAACAGTGACGCTATGGGACATAATGTCTAACAATCTCCCACTTGGCCTATAGCCAGTCACTCAAGCATCTAATACCCGAACTATGTATGTGTCGTTCAAAAACTTGCTGAAGAACAGCCTTCGTCAGCGGATCTGCAATGTTGTCATCTGATGTGACCTTCTCGACCTTTACATCGCCACGATGTATAATCTCCCGAATCAGATGGTAACGTCGAAGAACATGCTTGGACCTTTGATGAGACCTTGGTTCCTTAGCCTGTGCTATAGCCCCGTTATTGTCACAATACAATGGAACGGGCTCAGCTGCTAACAGAACTACCCCTAATCCGATTAGGAACTTTCGGATCCAAACTGCCTCCTTTGCTGCTTCAGATGCAGCGATGTACTCCGCTTCTGTTGTTGAATCGGCAACAGTATCTTGCTTGGAAGATTTCCAGCTCACTGCTCCGTTATTCAAACAAAAAATGCACCCGATTGTGACTTGTAGTCATCTTTGTCGGTTTGGAAACTTGCATCGGTATACCCAGATACCACAAGTTCTCCACCTCCATAAATTAAGAAAGCATCCTTAGTTCGTTTAAGATACTTAAGGATGTTCTTAACTACTATCCAGTGACCTTCACCTGGATCGGCCTGATAGCGGCTGCACATGCTCAAAGCATATGAGACATCAGGTCATGTACATATCATAGCATACATGATCGATCCGACTGCCGAGGCGAACGGTATCCGACTCATGTTGTCCCTCTCTTCCTGAGTCTTAGGACACATGTCTTTAGACAGAGAGGTACCTCGTACCATTGGAACCAATCCCCTCTTGGATTGTTCCATGTTGAATCGCTTCAACACTTTATCAATGTATGTACTCTGGGAGAGTCCAAGCAGCTTTCTAGATCTATCCCGGTAGATTTTTATTCCAAGAATAAAGGCTGCTTCTCCCAGATCTTTCATGGAGAATTTTAATGAAAGCCAAGCTTTCACCGACGTCAGCATGGGAATGTCATTGCCTATAAGCAATACGTCGTCGACATAAAGGACAATAAAAGTAAGTGCTCTCCCACTAACCTTTTTGTATACACAAGGGTCATCCGCGTTTTGCACGAAATCATATTCCTTTATGATCTCATCAAAACGCTGATTCCATGACCGTGATGCTTGCTTCAATCCATAAATGGATCGATTTAACTTACAAACCTTGTTTGCAAGTCTAGGTACGATAAAACCGTCAGGCTGTTGCATATAAACATCCTCCAAAAGGTTTCCGTTAAGGAAAGCGGTTTTAACGTCCATCTGCCATATCTCGTAATCGAAATATGCAGCTATTGCAAGCATTATCCGAATGGATTTAATAATGGCAACGGGTGAGAAGGTTTCGTCATATTC
>SKCR01039546.1:0-15986 GCA_019454045.1 Zanthoxylum bungeanum | reverse complement strand
GAGGGTTAGAGGCTCGACGAAAAATAGTGGGAGGCAAGTATTGAATTTGCAACATTCGTTCGAATACTCACTAAACACGCTCATTTTATTTTACTCGTCATATTTATTAAAGTATTAGTTGGACTAATATTTTATGTTGTTTTAAAGATATATATAGTTGGACTATATACAAACTCATTCAATATATAGTTGATTTTGTAATTGGATTATAGTAATCAATATAATTGAATTAAATGATAGTTGATTTTTAATGGGATTATAGTAATCAATATTAAAATTATAGTTGATTAATAATTGGATTATTGTATCATTATAATAATAGTACCTTAATAATTTGATTAAATAGTTGGACTATTAAAATCAAGTAAAGAATTGAAAGGTTGAATATTTAAAATATATAATCATTGGATTAAATGTTTTAAATGATTTAATTTTCAATTGGGAATTAATAATAGGTTAATTTATTTGATAAAATAACTTATTATACTAAGCCCTAATTAAGCAAATAGTAGAGCATAAAGTCTTTATGTGATGATGACTTTAGTGCTTAATTAATATACTTATAATAAATCTATCTTTAGATTTAAAAGTATTAAAATTGCAATTAATAATTCTTGGAGAATTAATTGACTATTCTAGTGGAGAAAAGTCAAAGTTTGCAATTGGGCATGTAGCACAAGGTGCACATCGTTTCGATATTCCGAAACCCAAGGCTTGGCCAAAGGTTTGTGAAATATTGAAAAGGTAATTGACATATCCCAAAGTGACTACCATTTGGATATGGAAGACACGAAGGAATTAAGAAGGGCGAGGCTCTAACTTTAAAATATTTGTCAAAGTTATGTTCACTAGTAGTATTAAAATTGGATTTTAAATACTTAGTGTGGTACATAAAATATATGTATTGACGCTCAGAATCCGCTGTGAGCTGGATACTGGCTTCAAGCCGAGATTTCTCTGCGAATCGGAAACGGGACGAAAGTCGCTGTTTCGACCGTAGATACCTAAGTTTAGAAACTACCCTTTGGGTATGTATTTAAATTAGGAACTGTCATAATGTAACTAGTTTATCTAGAGTCATTATCTCTATATCAGTGTTTAATCCATGCGGATAAAACCTTTATATTCTAGAACACTAAAGTGTTTCAATATATAAAGATGATACTGAGATAAATACATTGGATGTAAATAACAGAATTTATATTTTGAATATAAATAAAATCTCAAACATATAAAATGACAAATAAATAGCTCAAATTGATTTGATCAATGGAGACTTATTTGTGGCATTGTTGTCTAGGACACAATTAAACAAGACTCGTATATCCACACTTTTATAGAGTGGGTACTAGGACTGATTTGACTATTCAAATAAGGTCTGCGAATCTAGTTTATTAGGTTAAAAACCTAAAATACTATTTACTTGGTAATAGTAAAAGGGCCACCGATCTGTTAGCCCTATTCATGGTGAAGTAAGTGGGCCCATATCTAGCTAGGCTAGATGTGAACATGAATATTTCGTGACCTTAACGGATGTGACATCACGTTGCGGTTATGTGTTTCTTTTGAAGAACACAGATCGGAAACTTTAGAGTTTCGACACGAAGTAGACAAACAGATCGGCTATAGTATTATTCCGCCACGGTAAAACCGTAATGGAAAATACTTAAGCAGTAAGTTTCATATGTAAATGAAAGAGTACGGTATTCTTTCATATGAGGACTCCTCCCGAGACACGTCAGTTAGACGGTGTGTCCGAATCAAAAAACCGAATTTTTTGTTGGACATGATAAGGTTTATCACGAGTCGCTCTGAGCTACTGTTTCCTTCAACAGGATATGTATTAACAGTGCAAAACTTATTTAGAATAAGGTTCCATATAAATCTCTTTGACAGATATCATATAGGATATGAACAGGGAAGAAACGGGGTTTCTCATTCCTGATAATTTGGGTATGCCAGGCATAGCGTTTGGACGATACCAAACTAAGGACCCAAATTGGAAAGTGCCAATATAGGTTATCTTAAGGGAAACCTTAATATATAGTACTTGTAAATCCCACATGAGAACAATATAATTGTTGCTCACCATGCGGTTTTCCTGAGAGGAATACAGATATGCAGTGGTCAGTGGGAGGATAGTGATACTCGATGAAAATCGGAGTAATACTGATCTAGGCACGAAGTCCGTAATGGAACACAAACAGTTCATCTATGATGAAACTATACCATTAATCTTCAAATACACAAGAAACTAGTAGATCGGATAGAGTCAGAAAACAACCTAGGGTATGGGTTTCTGATCTAACCTCATAAAGATGTCAATCTTATGGTGGTGTACCATCCGACTACGTTATGAGGAAGTGATACAAGGTATCGACTCCCTGTTATGGCAAAGTGCCATGAGTCCGAAATGGATTCCATGTATAACAACTATGTTTGGATACTAGTTGTTGTACCACAAGGCGTTGTGCCTATGGTACATTAAACGTCTTCAAGGAAGACATACATGGAAGGCAACATACCAACGTGCAAACCTAGGTTTTGACGGAAAGGTATCGTTATCAACATTGTGTTAATAACGGTTCAACCTTTTACCTGTTGCCATAGTAAATCCATTTTGAAGATGCTTGTTGATAACTGTATATTTCATTTATGAAATTTGTCAGTTACAGATCAAAATCGCTTTCCTGAAAAGGAAACCTTTTGGAGGATATTTACAACATCCTGACGATTTTATATAACCGACAAACCAGGTTTGCGGGTTATTCGATCCATGTTTGGATTGATGCAAGCATAAGGTTCTTGGAACTGTCGTTTTGAAATAATCATAATGGTTTATGATTTGACTCAAAACGAAATAATTCTTGTGTATATAAGGAGGTTAGTGGGAGAGCGCACTGACAGTGAAATTCCCATAAAACAATTGGTGAAAGCTTGGTTTTCATAAATATTCTTTCATAGAAATTCTCCGTAGAATTCTGGGGAGTAACAACCTTTATTCAAGGAATAAAGATCTACTGGATAGATTTGGAGTTGTTAACACTCTCTGAGAAATTGTACATTTAAAATGTACTTGTATTGGTGTCTCATATGCTTTGAGCATATGGAGTCACAATCGGGTCAATCCTAGTGATAGTCACTGGATTGAAGTTAAGAACATCTGTTAGTATCTCTGAGAACTAAAGATGTTATCTTAAACTATGGAGAAGGAGAACTTGAAGTGACTGGGATCACCACTGCAAGTTTCCAAACGATTAAATACTACGGTACTATAAAGTTTGAATAACAGGGACAGTGAGCTGGAAATCTTCCTAGCAAGATAACTGTTGCCGAATAAACAACAAATGCGGATCATTGCTGCAGCTGAGGCAGCAATAGAAGACCATCTGGGTCGAAAATAAATCTAATAAGATTAGATAAAGTTCTGTTAGCAGCTGAGCTAGGCGTCAGCATAGGCTAAGGAATTAAAGGTCTCATCGACGATCCAGATATATACTTCTGTATCATCTGATTCGTTCGGATCATACATCGTGGCGATGTGATGATCGTGTAAATCGCGTCAGACGATAATTAAGCAAATCCGCTGACGAAAACCTTTCCTCAGCAATTTGAGCGAATTGTACATAGTTCGAGTGTAGGACACTTGAGTGACTCGCTACGTGCCAAGTGGGAGATTGTTGGATAATATGACCCATAGCGTCACTATTTGCACAGATCATTGTGTTGTTGTAGCAAATTAACTATGTAATAAGGAAATTGCACTCTCATCGTTTGTGATTAGATCACCATAGATATATAAATGAAGAGAGGTCCCTATGATTAGTTCCTGGATTGAGATGATATGAGACAGTATCAGTCCACGAAGGATTAATCATTAAATATCCCTAGCCGTAGTATTATCGAGACTGGACATCGATAATGCGGAATAGGCTAGTATTGCACTTGTGCGCGTTGTGAGGGCACAACGGCATAGTTCTCATATATATAAGTATTGGATACTTGTGCAAGTGCGATAGGAGGTCGTGTTTCAACGATGGTACGGGAAACAGCTTCGCTCTGGATAGACCCTTCGGAATCCCATTGGTATTATGACTAGGTGTCTATGGGAGGCCGAAATCAAGGTAGGTGTGTATAGTCTTAACCTGAGACTTGCATCGCTAATACTTACGACAATCGGTAAACTTTGGTTTTGGTGGTGGGGGATCTTAACTGGTTCTGTGTTCACCTCTTCTGGGTTTATCAGAGAATCGTAGTGTATTGGATGTGATGTCAAGACGGAAGTGTCACTCCAGTCGTAATGGAGATGATGTCACGCAGGATACGGTATTAGTGCTCTTAAAGTGATGCGCATCCAATCGTGATATTATGGCCAGGTCATGAATATCCGATTATAGAGACTAGTTACCAGACATCCGATATGTGTTTCGGACGGGGCAGACACTTATCCAGCCCCAGCCCTAGCACGTGATTATCCGATACTGGGCCGATATGCACAATACATTAGTATACTACGCTTGATACAGATCTTAGATATTCTTAATGGATATGTCCGGAGACTTGGGTAGACTTGGTGCTTTGCTAGGAGTCGACCTTGTCTCGTAAATCGGTAGAACGTAGTACTTGGTACGTACGTGATTCGGATACTCCGACAACCGTATTTACTGCCAGATTATCCGGGGATCTCATGGGTCGCTTCCCGATAATCCACCGATGACGCACAACTCGCACTCTTGAATAATCTGGGATTATAAAGAAGAGAGAGAGAAAATTAATCTAGGATTAATAACGGAGATATTTTATCCAGGATAAAATGTCGTCTAAAGAGAGAGAACGATTAATTCGGAATTAATCGATGTATTAATATATTCGATATATTAGACGAAATTAGATTTCGACGCGGAATTAAAATTAGATTTTAATTCGGGCAAACGAGTTAATTTAGAATTAATTCGTTAGCGACGTAAATAATAATTTCGGTAGCCGCAATTATTCGATTGAATTAACGTCGCGACGTAAGCTCGGTATTTCGGAAATATCGAACCCGAACGCGTGAGTGCACGTGGGCCCACTTTCATTTGGAAACGTGTGGGGCCCACATGACACATGTCATTGTATGAATTATTTTATTGATAATGCATTGCATGTTGATAGTGTAGAATGCACTCAATGTTATTGCATGGAAATTGAGTGTTTGACACTCTAAGCCATTGCATGTTTTGTGTCATAATTTTATTATTTATTTAATAAATATTATGGCATAAATATAAATTGATTTTTGGTAAATCTTTTTTAATACAACACAAAAACTTCTTCTCTCTCAAATTTCTCTCTTCTAACTCACGCCCAAATGAACTTTTGCTCACTGGTTTTGAACCAGTTTGGGCGTGAATAAGGGAAGCAAGAGTGGTTTCTCATGGTGAGAAATCAAGTGCTAGCACACTTACAAGTCTTGCGAAGGTGGTAGGGAGGTTCGACCATGAGGCGGGACTCATCCGATGGAGTTTGGAGCTTCATTTTGAGACCCGAAATTCTGTTTTACAGGGACAGTGGACTGGCAGCAGTTTGACATAAAGGGCAATGCGTTTTTGGGCATGATTCATCTTCAAATCGACATAACCGATCAATGTGAGTATTCCGCTACCTCCGTTGATGTGTTCACGCATTATTTCATGTCTTGATTTGATCTTGGGACCTTAGAATTAACCAACAAAATTCTCCGTAGAATTCTTGGGAGAGACAACCTTTATTCTAAAAATAAAGATCCACTGGTTTAGATCTAAAAGTTGTTGGCACTCTCCGAGTACTCGTACATTGAAATAAATATACGCGAACTGGTGTCTCATATGCTTTGAGCATATTGAGTCACAATCAGGCCAATCCAATTGATAGTCACTGGATTGATGTTAAGAAAATCCTTACGTATCTTAGATGATCTAAGGATGCTTTCTTAAGCTATGGAGAAGGAGAACTTGAAGTGACTGGGTTCACTGTTGCAAGTTTCCTAACCGATAAAAATGACTATAAGTCATAATAACGGTACTATATAGTTTGAATACCGGAACAGTGAGCTTGAAATCTTCCAAGGAAGATACTGTTACCAAATAAACAACAAAAGCGGAATATTGCTGCAGCTGAGGCAGCAATAGAAGCACTTAGGATGTAAATAATCCTAATAAGATTAGGTATAATTCTGTTAGCAGCTGAGCTAGGCTACAGCACAGGCTAAAGAATCAATGGCCTCATCAACGATCCAAGTATATACTTCAACTATTCATCTGATTCGTTTGGATCATACATCGTGGCGATGTGATGATCGAATAAATCGTATCATATGATAATTTTGCAAATCCGCTGACGAAAGTGTTTTCTCAACAGAAGTTTGAGCGAACCGTACATAGTTCAAGTGTAGGACACTTGAGTGATTGGCTATAGCCCAAGTGGGAGATTGTTGGACAATTATGACCAATAGCATTACTATTTGAACAGAACATTGTGTTGTTGTACAAATTAACGATGTGACAAAGGAAATTTCTCTTTTATCATTTGTAATTAGATTACCGGGATATATAAATGATAAAAGTACATATGATTAGTTCCAGATTGATAAGATATGAGACAATATCAATCCATAAAGGTTTAATCATTAAAACATCCCTAGTTGGAGTATTATCGAGATTGGACATCGATAATGCGGAATAGACTAGTATTGCACTTGTGCGTGTTATGAGAGCATAACAGCATAGTTCTCATATATTTAAGTATTGGATACATATGCAAGTGTAATAGGAGGTTGTGTTTACCGATGGTACGGGAACAACTTCGCTCTGCATAGACCCATCAGAATCCCATTGGTAGTATGACTGTGTGTCTATGGGAGTCTGAATCAGGGTAGGTGTATTTGGTCTTAACCTGAGACTTGCACCGTTAATACTTGTGACAATCAATATACTTTGGTTTTGGTCATCCAGGGCTTTAACCGGTCTTGTGTACGCCTCTTCTGGGTATATTGAGAATCGTAGTGTATTGGGTGTGATGTCGAGATGGAAGTATCACTCCAGTCATAGTGGAGATGATGATCACGTAGGATATGGAACTGGTGCTTTTATATGCTGCAGCTATCGGGATAATATGACAAGGTCATAGTTATCCGATTATAGAGACTAGTTATCAGAGATCTGATATGTGCTTTGTACGGGGCAGACACAATTCCAGCCCCAGGCCTAGCACGTGACATCCGATACTGGATCGCAATACGCAATACTACGTATACTACGCCTGATATAGATTACATATTCCTTTAAGAATATTTCTGGAGAATTGGGTAGGCACGGTTCTTTGCTAGAAGCCAACCATGTCTTGTAAGTCGGTAAAAATGTAGTACTAGGTACGTACGTGTTCGGATAGTCCGACGACCGGATTTACTACCAACATATCTGGGGATCTCATGGGTCGCTTCCCGAAGATTCACCGATGACGTATGACTCGCATATTATTAATCTGGGATTAATTAGTAGAGAGAGAAAATTAATCAGTAGAGAGAGAAAATTAATCTAGGATTAATTACAGAAATATTTTATTTGGGATAAAATATTAATTTAAAGAGAAAGAACGATTAATTTAGAATTAATCGATAAAATAATATATTCGATATATTAAACGAAATTGGATTTCGACGCGGAATTAAAATTAGATTTTAATTCGGGCGAACGAGTTAATTTAGAATTAATTCGCTAGCGACGTGAATAGTAATTTTGCTAGGCATAATTATTTAATTAAATTTGATTTAATTATGTCGCAACTGAAAATTCATTAATTCAAAATTAACGAACCCGAGCCCAGGATTGTTTGTGGGCCCACTCGCATTTTGAATCAAGTGGGGCCCACAAGTCACATCAAGCGTCACGTCACTAGTCAACTTTATCACTTTAATGTGATGGAAGTTGTTAGTTGATGGTTTGAGTGTGAAACACACTAATGTGATGGTTGAAAGACATATATCATTTTATTATTTTTATATTTGACTTTCATTTGTGTATTAGATTACAAAACTCTTTCTTCTCTTCTCCTCTCCCATTCGCCAAGGCCCTTCCTTTCTCCATTTTCTGAAAATCCAAATAATTGAACGGAGAGAATAATAAGAAAGTAAGGAAGGATTTGTGCAAATTTTTCAATTGCTAGCACACTAAAGAGTCATCCAAAGGTGATAGGGAAACAAACCCTTGAGCATGGAATCCATTCCCAAGCTTGGAGCTTGACCGAATCCAAGTAGGACAAAAGAGGGCCATTGCCGAGAGCTTCAAGGAAGAAGCAAAAAGTTTTATGTTCAACGCATCGCAAATTTGATCATTGTAAGTATGATTCCGCCATATTTCTTTGTTGTATTCACATGCTTTCATTGCTTGAATGATCTTGGGAGTATAGTAGAAACCCAAAACCTTCGTCACAGGTATCCGGATTATTCCAGAGATATAGATACAAATGACAAATCTCTATAGATATAATCACGTCGACGTTTCTATTAGCAATCCCTTAATAACACTTAGAACAAATTTCTGCAGTGTACCACGTGATGGAGTTGGTGCTTGGAGTGCCAATCCGATTTGTACATTTTATTATTTATTAATAAAATAACAATATTTTTCATTTCATACTTATGAATGGTATTGTCATTACGCATATTAAATTTATGTATCGATATGCTAAGAATGACATCGACATTAGTGTTAGACATTATGTCCCATAGCGTCACTGTTTGTAAATGATATTGTATTATTGTACAAAATTAACTATGTGATAATGAAATTGCCTTTTGCCATTTTGTAAATATTATTTACTTTGATATATAAATGGCGAAAGTCCATATGATTAGTACTGGATTGAGATGATATGAGACAATATCAATCCATAAAGGTTTAATCATTAAATATCCCTAGCCGTAGTATTATCGAGACTGGACATCGATAATGCGGAATAGACTAGTATTGCGCTTGTGCACGTTGTGAGGGCACAATGGCATAGTTCTCATATATTTAAGTATTGGATACTTATGCAAGTGCGATAGGAGGTTGTGTTTTACCGATGGTACGGAAAACAGCTTCGCTCTGGATAGACCCCGCGGAATCCCATTGGTAGTATGTCTGCGTGTCTATGGGAGGCCGCATCAGGGTAGGTGTATATGGTCTTAACCTGAGACTTACATCGCTAGTACTTGCGACAATCGGTAAACTTTGGTTTTGGTGGTTGGGGACCTTAACCGGTTCTGTGTACACCTCTTCTGGGTTTATCGAGAATCGTAGTGTACTGGATGTGATGTCAAGATGGAAGTATCGCTTCAGACATATGGAGGTGATGATCACGCAGGACACAGAACTAGTACTCTATAAAAGGTTGCAACCGTCGGGACAATATGATCAGGTCAGGATTGTCCGATTTAAAGAGACTAGTTGCTTGATGTCCGATATATGTTTCGTACGGGGCAGACACATCTCCAGCCCCAGGCCTAGCATGTGATCATCCGATACTGGATCGATGTACGCAATACTACGGTATACTACGCTTGATATAGATCTTATATTCCTATAAGAATATTTCTGGAGAATTGGGTAGACATGGCGCTTTGCTAAAAGCCAACCTTGTCTTGTGAATCGATAAGAACGTAGTACGAGGTACGTGCGTGTTCGGATTATCCGACGACCGTATTCACTGCCAACATATCCGGAGATCTCTTGGGTCGCTTCCTGAAGATTCACCTATGATATTTGATTCGAACTTAATTAATCTAGGATTAATTGCGGAGAAACTTTATCTCGGATAAAGTGCCTTATTTAGTGAGAGAGAACGATTAATTTGGAATTAATCAGTAAAATTATTATATTCGATATAATAATTGAAATTCGATTTCGACGCGAAATTAAAATTAGATTTTAATTCGGGCATACGAGTTAATTTAGAATTAATTCGTTAGCGACGTAAACAATAATTTCGCTGGGAGCGATTATTTATTTAAATTCGATTTAATTAACGTCGCGACGTAAGTTCGGTATTTCGGAAATATCGAACCCGAACGCGTGAGTGCACGTGGGCCCACTTTCATTTGGAAACGTGTGGGGCCCACTTGACACATGTCATTATATGTATTATTTTATTGATAATGCATTGCATGGTGATAGTGTATAATACACTCTAATGTTATGCATGGAATTTGAGTGTTTGACACTCTAAGCCTTTGCATGGCTTGTGTCATAGATTTATTATTATTTAATAAATATTATGGCATAAATATAAATTGATTTTTGGTATCAAAATCAACAAGAAAAAAGAACAAAAGAAATTTCTCTCCTCTCTCTCTTTCATGACCGAAAACTGCATGCAGTTTTGGTCTTCATCTTCTTCAATTTTGGTTGCCAAAAGCTTGAAGAAAGGCTTGTTGTTTGGAACATCTTCTCACATGCAAGGCTAGCACCATCAAGGAATCAAAAGAGGTGATAGGGAAACCATCATAGAGCAAGGAATACACAAAGCTTGGAGCTTCCTACTTCTTGTCTTCCTTGGCCGAATCATCCCACACTTGGAGCTTCCATTTGGTTTGATTTTCTTCATCAACAAAGCATTGTAAGTATGATTCCGCCATACTTCAAAGTTCTATATATATTCTTTGTTGTATTTCATGTATGCTTAATCTTTCCTTGGGACATATTATAGAAACCAACAGGATCTTGAGTAAGAATCACTCAATGGAAGGAAAATAAACGCTTGATATTTTAACGAGGGTTTTTCGCGTGCAAATTGGCTACCAATTTAATTATCTTTGTTAAGGTCTCATCATCATACACCCTTAAAACTGCATTCTAAATACATAATAAAGCGAGTATGAAAATAAATAATAATGATATGCGGATGGATACTTAACACATTGATCCTAGATCAAATCTCTCCCTTTCTCACTCAAGCTAGCACTAGTATTACTTCTACCCGTTACACTACCCTTCTAAAGAAACCTCATATACATAGAGGGGAATAGGTGAGAAGAGAATACAAAGAGAATAGAAGGTGATAAGGCTGGACACACGGTCCAATTTAATAAATCGATTTTATACAACAATTTCTAAAAATTGCCCACCCGTCTAATATCCATCCGATATACATTATTCATTCAACACAACCACGTATTTCACACACATAAGCATGCTATCAATCAATCTAATCAAATTAATAATCTGATAATTAAGTGATCATCCAATGTTCAAAAAACGATTGATTTTGTTCGAGTCAAACTCGTTTTGCAAATAAGTACTTAAAGTACGAATTCATGAATTAAATTAAACTACATCATTAAATCTAATTTAATATGTATTAATACTAATTCATTATTCAATTATAAATTAAATATTACACTTTTATTTAATAAACCTTTTACGATTTAAATTCCAAATTTAATCGTAACGCGTCTCAAAGACCGATTAATATCCAATATTAATTCAATTAAAGTCCAATGGGCTTTTAATTGATTTCTTAAGGCGTGGACTTTTGGTCAACTCGGGTCAAACCGATAACCAAAGTCCCATCCGGGATTTACCCCATAAGCCCATAAATCAATCTTGGCCCATTAGGCCCAATTGAACTTTAAAGGTTCATTAAGTCGCATTTGGGCTTTATGGTCAAGGTTTTGGGCCCAATTGGATCCAATCCATTTGGCCTAAACCAAACTTGATAAAATCAAGCCCCATAGGCCCAATTACAATATAAAGTCCAATTTCCAAAATTAGGTCCAATAATTAAATATGACAAAATCCAATTTCATATTCAATTAAAATAAAGTGTTATTACATGATTAATCAACTAAATCAATATTCTAAAACACCATATTAGTCCATTAATCATGCTTAATTCATTATTACATGTCCAACATACAAATTGAAAAATCAAACCCATTTACATGCGACTAAGCTCTCGGCCAAGGAGGGATTTGTGTCCGATTCGGTTTCAATCCAATCGAACCTACAATCGACATTAAATCACCATCCAATTTGATTACATACACATCCAATGTCATAAAATCAAAAAATACCAAGACATAAAGGGCATACACATTCAGCCAACACAAGGATTTTTGGGGTTTTTATCCAATTCGAAATCCAATCCAATTCTATTCAATTACATCAACCTAAATGATTTCAACTCATCAAATGATCATAAATCAAAAAATTCCATAATCCCAAATACATACCACATTCGGCCAAGGTGGATAATTTTTGGGGATTTTATGTTCAATTCAAAATTCAATCTAATTGACTCAAATGAACATCATCCATCAACATTACAACCATCCAATGAATCAAAATGAAAAAATTCCAAATTTCCAAACACATCACACATTCGGCCAACACTTCCAATTTGGGCAAAATTGATCCAATCATATTTGTTGAAATTGATCAAATCAATCTTCAATTAAAGATCATTTAAACATGCTCAATTAATCAATTAACCAAATCATGCTCAAAATCAAAATACCCAATATTAGTCACATATTCGGCCAAGATGCAAAAATTTGGGGAAAATAATTCTAAATCATTTTTCAACAAATTGGTCCAACCAAAATGAAATTAAACATGTTATAAGCATACTTAAACAACCATTAACTCAAATCATGCTCAACAAACATTTACCCAAATATTTTAAGCCCTAAAATTTCATGCTTGCAACATTAGCTCTTGATGCCATTGTTGTAAAAATCTAGGTCCCAAGATCAAACAAGACATGAAAACATGCATGAATACATCAACGGAGGTAGCGGAATACTCACATTGATCGGTTATGTCGATTTGAAGACGAATCAAGGCCAAAAACGTACTGCCTTGCTCACGCCACTGAAACCAGTCCATGCTCACTGTCTTGGCAGTTTCGGGTCTCAAAACGAAGCTCCAAACACCATCGGATGAGTCCCGCCTCATGGTCGAACCTCCCTACCACCTTCGCAAGACTTGAAAGTGTGCTAGCACTTGATTTCTCACCATGAGAAACCACTATTGGCTTCCCTTTGTTCACGCCATTTCTGGTTCCAAACCAGTGAACAATTCCTTCATTTGGGCGTGAGAGAAGAGAGCATTTTGAGAGAGATAAAATTGTGTTGAGTTAAAATGATTTACCAAAAAACAATTTATATTTATGCATAATATTTATTAAATAAATAATAAATTTATGACACAAAACATGCAATGGCTTAGAGTGTCAAACACTCAATTTCCATGCAATGACATTGAGTGCAATGTACACTATCTACATGCAATGCATTAGAATTAAATAATGCATAATATGACATGTGTCATGTGGGCCCCACACGTTTCCAAATGAAAGTGGGCCCACGTACACTCACGCGTTCGGGTTCGATATTTCCGAAATACCGAGCTTACGTCGCGACGTTAATTAAATCGAATTTAAATAAATAATTGCGCCTAGCGAAATTATTATTTACGTCGCTAACGAATTAATTCTAAATTAACTCGTTTGCCCGAATTAAAATCTAATTTTAATTCCGCGTCGAAATCTAATTTCGTTTAATATATCGAATATATTAATTTACCGATTAATTCCAAATTAATCGTTATCTCTCTCTAGACGATATTTTATCTTAGATAAAATATCTCCGTAATTAATCCTAGATTAATTTTCTCTCTCTTCTGTATAATCCCAGATTATCAAGAGTGCGAGTTGTGCGTCATCGGTGGATTATCGGGAAGCGACCCATGAGATCCCCGGATAATCTGGCAGTAAATACGGTCGTCGGAGTATCCGAATCACGTACGTACCAAGTACTACGTTCTACCGATTTACGAGACAAGGTCGACTCCTAGCAAAGCACCAAGTCTACCTAATTCTCCGGACATATCCTTTAAAGAATATTAAGATCTGCATCAAGCGTAGTATACTAATGTATGGTGTATATCGGCCCAGTATCGGATAGTCACGTGCTAGGGCTGGGGCTGGATAAGTGTCTGCCCCGTCCGAAACACATATCGGATGTCTGGTAACTAGTCTCTATAATCGGATATTCATGACCTGGTCAAAATATCTCGATTGGATGCGCATCTCTTAAGAGCACTAATACCCTATCCTGCGTGACATCATCTCCACTATGACTGGAGTGATACTTCCGTCTTGACATCACATCCAATACACTACGATTCTCAATATACCCGGAATTGGCGTACACAGAACCGGTTACAGTCCTAGACGACCTAACTAAAGTATATCGATTGTCGTAAGCATTAGCGATGTAAGTCTCAGGTTAAGACTATACACACCTACCTTGATTTCGGCCTCCCATAGACACATATTCATAATACCAATGGGATTACGAGGGGTCTATCCAGAGCGAAGCTGTTTCCCATACCATCGTGTGAAACACGACCTCCTATCGCACTTGCATAAGTATCCAACACTTATATATATGAGAACTATGCCGTTGTGCCCTCACAACGCACACAAGTGCAATACTAGCCTATTCCGCATTATCGATGTCCAGTCTCGATAATACTACGGCTAGGGATATTTAATGATTAATCCTTTGTGGACTGATACTGTCTCATATCATCTCAATCCAGGAACTAATCATAGGGACCTCTCTTCATTTATATATCTATGGTGATCTAATCACAAATGATGAGAGTGCAATTTCCTAGTCACATAGTTAATTTGCTACAACAACACAATGATCTGTGCAAATAGTGACGCTATGGGTCATTTTGTCCAACAGAGGGGACTGTTGCCAACATCACATGGCGTCTATCTATCTAGGGACATTGGTCCTAAAACACAAGATGAGAGAGACAACATGAGTCGGACTCCGTTCGCCTCGGCAGTTGGATCGATCATGTATGCCATGATATGTACACGACCTGATGTGTCCTATGCTTTGAGCATGTGTAGTCGATATCAGGCCGATCCAAGAAAGGATCACTGGATGGCGGTTAAGAGTATCCTTAGGTATCTTAAGAGAACTAAGGATGTTTTCTTAATCTATGGAGATGGAGAACTTGAGGTATCTGGGTATACCGATGCAAGTTTCCAAACCGACAGAGACAACTTCAAGTCGCAAACCGGGTACATATTTTGCTTGAATAACGGAGCAGTGAGCTGGAAATCTTCCAAGCAAGATACTGTTGCCGATTCAACAACTGAAGCGGAGTACATTGCAGCAGCTGAAGCAGCAAAGGAAGCGGTTTGGATCCGAAAATTCCTAGTTGGATTAGGAGTAGTTCCATTAGCAGCTGAGCCCGTTTTTATTGTAGTGTGACAATATGCGGGGCCATAGCGCAGGCTAAGGAACCAAGGTCTCATCAACGATCCAAACATGTTCTTCGACGATTCCATCTGATTCGAGAGATCATACATCGTGGCAATGTGAAGATCGAAAAGATCGCATCAGAGGACAACATTGCAGATCCGCTGACGAAAATAATTCCTCGGGAAAAGTTTGTTAGACAGTAATGACCCATAGCGTCACTATTTTGTAAATGATATTGTATTATTGTACAAAATTAACTATGTAGTAATGAAATTGCCTTTTACCGTTTTGTAATTTATTTACTTTGATATATAAATGGTAAAAGTCCCTATGATTAGTTCCGGATTGTGATGATATGAGACAGTATCAATCCATAAAGGTTTAATCATTAAATATCCCTAGTCGTAGTATTATCGAGATTGGACATCGATAATGCGGAATAGACTAGTTACGCACTTGTGCATGTTGTGAGGCACAACGGCATAGTTCTCATATATTTAAGTATTGGATACTTATGCAAGTGCGGTAGGAGGTTGTGTTTTACCGATGGTACGGAAAACAGCTCGCTCTGGATAGACCCCGCGGAGTCCCATTTGTTGGAAATCTAATAACCATGTCCCAAGATCAAAATCAAGCAAAATATATATAAGAATGAACTAAAAGGAAGTAATGGCGGAAACAATACTCACAAAAACCAAAT
>SKCR01039545.1:0-15981 GCA_019454045.1 Zanthoxylum bungeanum | reverse complement strand
AACTTCTTTCTGAACCGACCCAACAAACATTGCAGGGTTGTCGTCTTCCGGTACCACAATATTGCTCAAGGCTTCAACCATAGCTTGTCTATGCTCCCGAGATGCACATAACAGTTCCCAGATACTCACTTGTGCTCTAGTCTTCCTCAATTGCCTCAACACTATATCCCCCTCAGTATTTTCTGCAGTCTCAACCACTTCTCTACCATATGTCAAAACTTCTTTACCCTTCTCCGCCATATCATTGTAAAAACGACCACTGCGCGTCATTCCCCTTACTTCTTCCTCATCACTGTTAGAGAAATCAAGCCAAAAGTTCGTTTTCTGCTCAGTCTCATCTTCACTAGTACCATCCCAGATTCCCAGCAAAAGGCTTGAGGGTGAAAGGATTTTAGGACAAGGTCTTCTGGGAGGCCAGAATTGATCATATGGGCTGGTGGTGGTACATCACGGTAGTTGGGTAAGGGGTTTCTGTGTGTGTCAGGCTGTTCTATTTCTGGGTCAGGTATTTTCTTGGAGTCTATCAGGTCTTGGATTTCATGGCGGAGTCGGGCGCAATTGTCAGTGTCATGGCCCTTTTGTTGGTGATGAAGTGACAGTAAAGGCTTAGGTTATAATGTGATGGTAGGGGATTGGGTAATGGTTTGGCTTCCAAGGGTTTTAAGAGCCCTTGTCTCTTCAGTTTCTCTAGCACCTTTGACAAGGGTCTTCCCAAGTTGGAAAATCTCCGATTCCAGATAGCGGCAATCTCAGCAGAAACAGGCTTTGTTCCCGATGTTCCCCCAATGGGCCTCCTTTTCAGACCATAGAATTTTATGTTTTCGGCCTCTCTTCCTCAATATCCATGACAGTTCTCTTAACTGCCGAAAATCAGTAATCATGGAGGTCATCCTCCTTAGCTTCCCATAGATGGAGGGCTTGGTGCCCTTGATGATCATTTTAATCTGGTCCTTCTCCGAGGGCCTAGTTTGCATTTTCAACAACTGACCCCTCCACTGGTCCACATACTCCTTGAAACTCTCCTCTGATTTCTGCTTAACATTCTCCAGATCACGGAGTGACAGATCGATCTCTAGGTCAATGACATACTGCTTCAGGAAAGCATCAGTCAACTCCCTCCAATCTTCCTTCACTTTCTTCTCCAAACTATGGTACCACACCACGGGAGCTCCCTCGAGCGACATTCCAAACATTTTCTGCACTTGGCACTGAGATAAGCCAACTGAACTCATGACTGATACAAACTGTCGGAGATGCACCCTTGGATCCCCATTCCCGTTAAACTTAGCCATATCAGGCATCTTGAACTATGCCGGCAACTGTTCCTCGAAAGTCAGCGTGTCATAATCCAGCAAATCTTCATTCTTACCCCTCATCTTGCGGGTAACTGACTCAACCTGATCCCGAAGTTTCTGTAACTCTACCTGAGACCCAGATACTCTGCCTGTTGTATATTCTGCCATATCATCATCAAAAGTGGGGATATCATCCCCCAACCCATTTGGAGGCTCCTCACGCCTCACATTCTCAGAATTTCCCCAGCGCGGGGCACAGCCATACCAGCCATAGCAGTAGTCAAGGCTTGCAACTGTTCATCGACCTTAGCGAGACCATTTTCTAACTGATCCATACAGGATACCTCATTACCAGATTCACTCATGACTGTTACTGTTCTTTTAATGAGCCTTGTCCCTTCTCTAACCCAAACGGTATCTATGATGTCTTTTGAGACATAGAAGATGTTAACATGACATATGTATGTATGAGGTGCATGAGATGTATGTAATATATATATAACATACTAAATCAACTAAAATTTTCAAACAAATCGACCCGTTATCATTTTAGAAGCTTTTAGGCTAACTGTCATAGGAGTGAACTCGTCCTAGTTTAAATGGCCCAACGAGTACACATCTCATGGCAAGGAGCCCAACTAATTCCAAATGGCAATGGTCCGAACACAATCACAAAGTGGCCCATCAATCACTTAGAAGCCTTTGGCCCAATCGTCATAAAATACGTTCTTGTCCCAATTTAAATGGCCCAACAAGCCCATATCCCATGACAAATGGTCCAAATGGATCCAAACGGCAATGTTCCCAAACACAGACATAAAAGAAAGATAATGCAAACATAAAAAAATGATTTCTACAGAATGGCCCATCAACATTTTAGAAGCTTTGGGCCTAATGGTCATAAGGTACGAACTCGCCCCAGTTTAAATGGCCCAGCAAGTTCGCATTTCTGACAATAGCCCAACTGCATCCAAATGAGGACGGTCCACAAGCACATATTCAAGGAAATAATTGTTACTTTAACCATACAATCCCGCTCTATAGGTGGGTTCACATGAGTGTAGACAAAGGCTCTCATCGGCGAAGGATGTCCCACAACTAGGTCTCCCCAATCAAGGGTTCGAGCAACCAAGTGAGCGCACCCTTTTTTATAGACTAAGGTACGTGCCAATGAGCTATGGTGTGTGAATGACTGTTAAATGGATTTCCCGTTGTATATTCCCCAGAGGGAAGGTGGAGCGAGGTTCACTTAAATACCCAAGCCTCTTAGGCTCTTATCGCTTGGTGTCAGGAATAAACAACGAGTCCTCCAAATTAGTCTATCACAATAAGCTACGGGTGAATGATTATCTAGGTGCCTTCACAGCTTTTCCTTATAGAAAGGTAGTGAGTGAAGGAAGACACCAAACTATCACCTAGCCTTAATAATGCCTTTGATTAAACTCCTTAAACCCACGGTAGACATGATTAATTAAAACAAAAATCATAAAATTACAAGACATTATTTCGGGGCCGATTCTCTATCCCCAGTGGAGTCGCCAGACTGTAGGACACAGAAATGGACGACGCTGTTTCGGGCTCGTGGCCCGATTGGGAGTACGGAGTAGCCCACGGGGGACTAAACCGGAGAATAATGGAGTCGCCACCCGGTGTGAACCGGGAAAATGATTTAAGGCCGCACTCACCCCTCGCAAGGGAATACCTCAAACCGTTGGGTTCGGAATGGTCCCTTACTTATGTCGTTTGTAATGAATGGATTTGTGCAATATTAACCAAGTCTACTCAACATACATATTGGTCGAAGTAGTCTAAATTCTAGGTTTGCATGCTTCAACAGTAAACTTTTCATTACGACAAACATTCGACATCACACATCAAACATGCTACAAGAATGGTAATCTAAAAACTACCACACAACTTAAATTCCTATGCTTAAAAAGTAAAATAACATTCTAATGTCTAATCATGCTCAAATGCAAGTTTGAGTGGAATGAAACATATGAATCTTTCAAGTGGTACGGGGCATTGTATCCCGAGTGCAAACCATATTACCGTCCATTCGGATTCGGCTATGGAATTTATGTCCGGGTTTCCATCCAATATACCACCAAAGACACATATTCCATTCACTCGAAATCACATCATACACTAATTAATGATATTCATACGACGGAAAAGTAAGTTACATGCTTTTCTACGTTACTAATTTACATAACCTAAATAATGACATGTTAAATTAATTATTCATGCTAATCATCATAAAACACATTTTTCTAAGTCATTATTTCATGTGAAGAAATCTAAACAACATGCTAAACTAATTATTCATGCAAAAATACCATAAAATAAACTTCCTAAGTCATTATTTCATGTAAATAAATTTAGTAATAGGTGCCCTCAGGTCTAACCTTTTGTGTCGTTCTTCGGAGGTGCGTTATACGGCCGTCGGAAGGGCTAAGTCACCACGATTTCACCGGTTCACTGGTTCGACATTTTGCTCATTGTTTCGCTATTTCGTCCGCTGATTCCACTTCTTTTCGCTGTGATTCAAGTCTCCACACTCGGATCACTGATTGGCAGTGGATTAAGGTCGATTTTGGTGATTTTTGAGAGGCGTTGGACTGCCGTTTGCTCGGTTTGTTCAAGGATCTTCAAGTGCAGTTTTTTGTTCACTGTTTTGATGACTTTAGGGACTGTTTTGAGTACTTTTGAGCTACTGTTTTTGGGCGAATTTTGGAGGGTATTTAGGGCAGTTTGTGCACTTGTTTGGGGGGCTAAAATTAGGGTGCTTTGGATGTAATTTCCAGGGGCTAAATGGAGAAGTGGCTGGCGTGAACTACATGGGGGTTTTGGCGTGTTTGAGCTGCTGGAATGGGCTGTTTTGCTACTGGTTTGGCGTGAGGTGTAGGGGGTAAAATGGAGTTAGTTTATGCGTGAATCTCAGAGGGGAATGGAAGCAATGGATGGCAGTGAGTTGCTTGAATTTTGGAGAGTAAAATGCCGTGAAGATGAGGGCTGGTTGGGCAGTGACTTGGGCGTGAAATGAAGGCAGTGAGGAGAGGTCTTGGGCGTGAGTGTATAGAGAGAGTAAGGGCTGCTTGTGTTCTCCAAATGCTGGGTCTTTTTGCTTGATTTCTCTAGGTATGTGCTCTTAATGTGTGCTAGGGGTTCCAAGGTGAAAAATGATGGTTTATATAGGCAAATGGGAGAGTGGTTATTGCATGGTGGGAGTATGGTTGCATGGGTTTGTGGTATTGGCATGTTTTACAAGTTTGTGTTTGGGGGAGAATTTCTTTGTAGGAGGCATGGGTGGGGGGAATGGTTTGCATGGGTTTCTTGTTTGTTAGTGTTTTGTTTGGAAGAATTGCTTTGTAGGAGGCATGGGTGGAGGGAATGGTTTGCATGGGTTTCTTGTTTGTTAGTGTTTGGGGGAGAATTTCTTTGTAGGAGGCATGGGTGGGGGAAAGGTTTTGCATGGGTTTCTTGTTTGTTAGTGTTTGGGGGAGGGTGGTGATTGGTGGCTTTGTGAATTATTGTTTGTTGTTTGGTGTTTGGGAGGGAATTGTTTTGATAATTGTATGGTATGGGCGTGGGGTATGGTGGGGGAATGGTTATTTGTTTATTATTTTGTCAAAGTGGGGTGGAATGGTTAAAGTAAGTATGATAGATGGGTAAATCATGTTTGAATAGTGTAAGGAGGGGTAATTTTAGTGTCATGGACGTGGGCCTAATGGATGGTGGGCTTGGTGTTTGATTTATTTTGGTTTCATAGGCTTTGGATGTGGGTTTAGGTGTTTAGGTGGGCTTAGAATGGTTTGCGATGATTTCGGGTTAAAGAAACGTTTTGAAACGAACATTCAACAAGCGAACACCGAGCGAACTTAGCAAATTAATTCCAAAATGAGTCAACTCTTGACTTTCCCTTTCCGACGACCGTTTTCCGCGACTTCCATGACTAAAAGGTAGTGCCTCCGTATGAGGCTCATCATCGGGCCGGTATGCAAAAAAAATGCAATGCCTACACCCGCTGTGGGTGTACCTTTATATTCTAGAACACTAAAGTGTTTCATTATATAAAGATGATATTGAGATAAACACATTAGATGTGAATAACAGAATTTATATTTTGAATATATAAATAATATCTCAAATATAACATGACAAATAAATAGCTCAAAATGATTTGATTAGTTAAGAAGCTAATTGTGGCATAGTTGTCAGGGACACTATCAAACAAGACTCGTATATCCGCACTTTTGAAGAGCGGGTACCAGGACTAATTTGATTATATTCAAATAAAGTCTACGAATCTAGTTTATTGGGTAAGCGCCGCCTAAAACACTATTTACTTGGTAAAAGTGTTAGTGCCACCGATCTGTTAGCCCTAGTTCATAGTGAAGCAAGGGGCCCGTGTCTAGCTAGCCTATATATGACTATGAATATTTCGTGACCTTTACGGATGTGGCATCGCGTATGGTATGTGTTATTTAGAAACACAAATCGGAAACTTTCAAGTTTCGACACGAAATAGACAAACAGATCGGCTAAAGTATGAAACCGTCACGGTAAGACCGTAATGGAAAATACTTAATCAATAAGTTTCTAGTATACTTGAAAGAGTATAGTATTCTTTCAAATGAGGACTCCTCCCGGAACACGTCAGTTTAACGGTGTGTCCGAATAGGATTAACCGAATTTTGTTAGACATAATAAGGTTAATCACGAGTCGCTCTGAGCTACCATTTCCTTCAACGAATAAGCTTTAACCAATGCAAGAACTTATTTTGAATAAGGTTCCATAAAATATATGTTTGACAGATAACATATTAGATATGAACGGGAAAGAAATCGAGTTTCTCATTCCTGTAGATTTGGGTATACTAGGTATATGTTTGGATGATACCAAACAAGAACCCAAATGAGATAAGTGCTAAATGTAGGTTATCATAGGGATACTATAAGTATTGTACTTATACACCTCACAAAAGAACAATTAGATTGTTTCTCACCATGCGGTTTTACCTAAGAGGAATACCGAAATGCAGTGTTAAGTGGGAGGATAGTAAAACTCGATGAAAATCGGAGTAATACTATTCAAAGGCACCGAATCTTAATGGAACATAAATAGTTCATCAAGGATGAAACTATTACCATTATCTTCGAATACACAAGAACCGCGTAGGTCAGAGAGAATCAGAAAACAACCTGGGGTATGGGTTTTCTGATCTCACCTCATAAAGATGTCCATCTTATTGAGGAATACCAACTGACTACGTATGAGGAAGTGATACAAGGTATCGACTCCCTATTATGGCAAAGTGCCATATAATCCGAAATGGATTCCATGTATATCAACCAGTTTGGATACTAGTTGATGTACCACAAGGCATTGTGCCTATTGGTACTATATAAGTCTTCAAGGAAGACATACATGGATGGCAACATACCAACGTATAAAGCTAGGATTTAGCGGAAAGGTATCGTTATCAACATTGTATGATTACGATTCAACCTTTTACCTGTTGCCACAGTAAATCCATTTTGATAATGCTTGTCATTCGATCCATGTTTGGATTGAAGCAAGCATAGGTTATAGGAATTATCGTTTTGATGTAATCATAAATAGTTTATGGTTTATTCAAAACGAAATGATTCTTGTGTATATAAGAGGGTTAGTCGGAGCGCACTGACAGTGGCTGTCCTATATAAAATAATGATAATACGTCATTTCTTGGAAATGATATTCCCATAAAATAACTATCGGCGAAAGCTTGGCTTTCGAAATACTCTCCGAGAAACAGTACATTGAAAAATGTACGCGACCTGGTGTCTCATATGCTTTGAGCATATGGATTCACAACCAGGCCAATCCGAGTGAAAGTCACTGGATTGATGTTAAGAACATCCGTTAGTATCTTAGAGAACTAAAGATGCTGTCTTAGTCTATGGAGAAAGAGAACTTGAAGTGACTGGGATCACTGTAGCAAGTTTCCTATAACCGATAAAGATGACTAAAAGTCGCAAACGGTACTATACAGTTTGAATAATGGTACAGTGAGCTGGAAATCTTCAAAACAAGATACTGTTACCAAATAAACAACAAATGCGGGTTAATTGCAGCAGTTGAAGCAGCAATAGAAGCCATCTGGGTCAATAACAAATCTAATTAGATTAGATATATTTCTGTTAGCGGCTGAGCTAGGCGTCAGCACAGGCTAAAGAATTAATGGTCTCAAACGATCCAGCAGATATATACTTCAATATTCATCTGATTTGTTCGGATCATACATCGTGGCGATATGATGATCGAATAAATCGCATTAGACGATAATCATAGAATCCGCTGACGAAAGTATTCTCAGCAATTTGAGCCAACCGTACATAGTTCGGGTGTCAAAGACTCGAGTGACTGGCTATAGGCCAAGTGGGAGATTGTTGGACAATTATGACCCATAACGTCACTATTTGTACAGATCACGGTGTTGTTGTACAAATTAACTATATGACAAAGGAGATTGCACTCTTATCATTTGTGATTAGATCACATAGATGTATAAATGATAAGAGGTCCCTATGATTTGTTCCTGGACGGAGAATGATATGAGACAGTATCAGTCCTCGAAGGATAAATCATTAAATATCCCTAGTCAGAGTATTATCGAGATTGGCATCGATAAATACGTAAAAGACTAGTATTACACTTGTGCCCGTTTGTGAGGGCACAACGACATAGTTCTCATATATTTGGGTATGGGATACTCATGCAAGTGTAGTAGGAGGTTATGTTACACCGATGGTATAGGAAACAGCTTCGCTCTAGATAGACTCCCCGCGGAATCCCATTGGTAGTATGACTCTGTGTCTATGGGAGTCTGCAATCAGGGTAGGTGTATTTGGTCTTAACCTGAGACTTGCACCGCTAATGCATACGATAATCAATATACTTTAGTTGAGGTCGTCCAGGGCTTTAACCGGTTCTGTGTACGCCGATGCTGGGTATATTGAGAATCGTAGTGTGTTGGGTGTGATGTCAAGATGGAAGTGTCACTCCCGTCATATGGAGATGATGGTCGTAGGATACGAAACCGTTCTCTTAAATGCTCGAGCTATCGGGATATTATGACAAGGTCATGAATATCCGATTATAGAGACTAGTTACCAGACATCCGATATGTGCTTCGTACGGGGCAGACACAATTCCAGCCCCAGGCCTAGCACGTGAACATCAGATATTGGACAGAAATACGCAATACTTCGGTATACTACGCTTGATATAGATCACATATTCCTATAAGGATATTTCTGGAGAATTGGGTAGGCATGGCGCTTTGCTAGAAGCCAACTTTGTCTTGTAAATTGGTGCAAACGTAGTACGAGGTACTTACGTGTTCGGATAGTCCGACGACTGTATTTACTGCCAACATATCCGGGGATCTCATGGGTCACTTCCTGAAGATTCACTGATGATGTATAACTCGTACTTTATTAATCTGGGATTAATTAGAAGAGAGAGAAAATTAATTTGGGATTAATTACGGAGATATTTTATCTGGGACAAAATATTAATTAAAGAGAGAACGATTAATTTGGAATTAATTGATAAAATAATATATCCGATATATTATACGAAATTGGATTTTAATTCGGGCGAACGAATTAATTTAGAATTAATTCGTTAGCGACGTGAATAGTGATTTCTCTAGGCATAATCATTTAATTACGACGCGATGGAAATTCGTTAATTTGGAATTAGCGAACCCGAGCCCGGGATTATTTGCGAGCGCATTCGCATTTCGAATTCGAGTGCGGAACGCAAGTCAAATCGAGCGTCAAATCGCTAGTCACATCAAGCGTCAAATCAAATGTCACTTTGAGTGATGTGACAATTGTCACTTGATTTGAGTGATTGATGTGGTAGTTGAAAAGCAATAATGACTTTTGCTTTTTGACTTTTGCATTTAAGGAAAAGTAGAAATTGGTAATGGTTTTATTATTTTTTTGAAAATATATAAACTATATACATTTTTTTTCTTGACCTACCTTTTCTCTCTCCTCCTTTATTGTTTCTTTGAAAACATTTTCCCTCATCTCTTCCTTTCCTCCTCTCTCGGCTTTGAGCCGAATTTTCTTCCCCATTTTTCTGGTTTGACCGAATTAAGTGGAGAAGCATGGAAGAAGGAGAAGTGCTAGCACACCTTGGTTATATTATGGTGATAGGGAAACTAACACATGAGCTTGGATTTATTTTTGGAGCTTGAAGCTTTGAGCTTCAATGGAGGTCTCCCATGGCCGATTTTGGAGGAGCCAAAGCAGCCCCCCACCGTGCAGTCCAGCAGTTCATAGCAGCTCAAAACCGAGCTTCAACAAGAAGGAAAATGGGTTTTGTTCTTCCTAGCATCAAACCATTCAATATGAGTATGTATTCAGACCTACTCCTTGAAGTATTCATGCATTTTTTCTAGCTTGTTTGATGATCCTTGGACCTAATTAGAAACCAACATTAACATCCAATGTTAATTTAATTAAAGTCCAATGGGCTTTTAATTAATCTCTTAAGGCATAGACTTTTGGTCAACGTGGGTCAAACCCAATTACCAAAGCCCATTTAAGGAATCACCATTATATGCCTAGAAACCAATTTAGGCCTATTAGGCCCAATTAAAATAATTAAATTCCAAAATTCCAATTTCACAATTTAATTACTCAAAGTGTAATGCCATAATTAATCACCAAAATTAACTTTCAAAAACATCAATTAGCCTAATTAATTATGCTCATTAACATCAAAACATGTCCAACACATTTTAATTAAAAATCAAACCCATTTCATGCTAGTAAGCTCTCGACATTTTGGGGATTTTAATGTCCAATCCGGTTTCAATCCAATTGAATCCACAATCAACATTACCCATTGATTTCCAACTCATCCAATGATCAAAAACACAAAAAATACCAAGACATTAGGGAATGTTCATATTTGGCCAAGCCTCAACTTCAATTAAACACAAAATTGGGGAAAAATTTATCCAATCAAATTTCATGAAATTGATTATGCACAACTTTAATTAAACATCATTTAAACATACTCAATCAAACAATTTCATCAAATCATGCTCAAATTGATTTTACCCAATTTTAACCCTAATATATTTTCATGTTCAACCTTGCTCTGATACCATTGTTGGAATTTTCTAAGCATCCCAAGATCATATCAAGCAATGAAAATACATGTGAATACTTGAAGAAGTTACGGAATACTTACAAATCGATCGGTTGAGGCGATGCGTCAAAGAAAAAAAATCTTTTTCTCCCTCCAAGATGGCTCGGCAGTGAGCAGATTTTGGGTCCTCCATTATCGGCCATGAATCAACCTCCAAGCTCCAAGCTTTCGTGATGTGATTCCAAGCTCACAAGTGGGTTTCCCTATCACCTTCGCAAGACTCTATTGTGTGCTAGCACTCTTGATTTTACAACAAAATCATCACATTTCTTCTCATTGGCTCTCGGTTTTGACCAGAAAAACAGAAGAAGAAATTGCCCCTTTGGGCGAGAGAGAGAGGAGAGAAGGCCACCTTGGCCGAATGGAGAGAGGGAGAGAATGCGTGAATTGGTTGGTTGTTACCAAAAATTGTATTAGTTAATTGTTTTCAAAAAACAATTAAACATATACCATTTTTCTTTTCCAAAAAGTCAAACCATTAAAGGCTACAACCACTACCATAAACTCCCATCACTATTCACTCAATCAAGTGACTAGTTGTCACATCAATCAAAGTGACAAGTGATTTCACGCTTGATGTGACTTACGGGCTGCACATGAATTCGAAATGTGAGTGCGCTCGCAAACACTCTCGGGCTCGGGTTCGCTAATTCCAAATTGACGAATGTTCCGTTGCGACGTAATTAAAGAATTATGGCCTGGCAAAATCACTATTCACGTCGCTAACGAATTAATTCTAAATTAACTCGTTCACCCGAATTAAAATCTAATATTAATTCCGCGTCGAAATCCAATTTCGTCTATCGAATATATTATATTATCGATTAATTCCAAATTAATCGTTTTCTCTCTTTAATTAATATTTTATCCCAGATAAAATATCTCCGTAATTAATCCCAGATTAATTATCTCTCTCATCTAATTAATCCCAGATTAATAAAGTGCGAGTCATACATCATCGGTGAATCTTCAGGAAGCGACCCATGAGATCCCCGGATATGTTGGGAGTAAATTCGGTCGTCGGACTATCCGAACACATAAGTACCTAGTACTACATTTTTACCGATTTACAAGACAAGGTTGGCTTCTAGCAAAGCGCCATGCCTACCCAATTCTTCAGAAATATCCTTACAGGAATAAGTGATCTATATCAAGCGTAGTATACGTAGTATTGCGTATTTCGATCCAGTATCGGATGTCACATGCTAGGCCTGGGGCTGGAATTGTGTCTGCCCCGTACGAAGCACATATCGGATCTCTGGTAACTAGTCTCTATAATCGGATAAACATGACCTAGTCATTTTATCCCCTGTGGCTGCAGTACATAAGAGAACCAGTTCCGTATCCTACGTGACCATCATCTCCACTATGAATGGAGTGATACTTCCGTCTTGACATCACACCCAACACACTACGATTCTCAATATACCCAGCAGAGGCGTACACAGAACCTATTAAAGCCCTGGACGACCAAAACCAAAGTATATTGATTGTCGCAAGTATTAGCAGTGCAAGTCTCAGGTTAAGACCAAATACCCTACCCTGATTCGGACTTCCATAGACACATAGTCATACTACCAATGGAATTCCGATACACTTGCATGAGTATCCTATACCCAAATATATGAAACTATGACGTTATGCCTTACAACGTGCACAAGTGTAATACTAGTCTTTTACGCATTATCGATGTCCAATCTCGATAATACTCTGACTAGGGATATTTAAAGATTAAACCCTCGTGGATTGATACTGTCTCATATCATCTCAATCCAGGAACTAATCATATGGACCTTTCATCATTTATACATCTTGGTGATCTAATCACAAATGATAAAAGAGAAATTTCCTTTGTCATATAGTTAATTTGTACAACAACACCATGATCTGTACAAATAGTGACGCTATGGTCATAACTGTCCAACAATCTAACCAATTTTAACTCTTAAAATTTTATTCACTAATTCTGATTAGTCTCAACTAATATTTTACTTAATTAAATAAATTTAATTAAGTTTGCTTTAGTGATCTAATTTATTTTAACTCTTAAAATATTAGTTCACTAATAGGTTTAAATTTTAGAATTCAACGAATGGACAAATCTTAATTAAACTATTTAATTAATTTAAGCATGTTATAAATTCTAATGGTACGTGGAATTATATTCCGAGTGCAGACAACATTACCGTCCATTCAGAATCGGCTATAGAATTTACGTCCGGGTTTCCATCCGATATACCCAGGGAAAATATAATTCACTTATAAGGCTCATAAGTTTTAAACTTTGAATTTCCAATTTTTAAACCATTAAACAATTAATCTTATTAATTTATTTCCATGCATATCATATTCCAATTTAACTCTTCAATTACATAAAATCACAATTTATGACTTGAATATCATGCATATAAATATGTTATGGCATGTGAAAATGCAAGAGTAGACACCCTAGGCTATATGATATGTTATTAAAAAATTTAAAAAACATTCACATATAACCATATGGGCATTGTGACGCCCATATGCACGTCGTGACTCTCTATAGTGTAAAACCGAGGCAGAATATCAGCACTGTTTGGTATTGCGACGCAACCTATTTAGCATCGCGACTCTGAAGCATCAGGTATGAGAGTCGCGACACAACCATCTTAGAGTACCAACGTGATGTAGTGTTAAATCCAGACAGTAGTTAAATACATCTTGGCGTCGCGACGCAAGCTGTTATGTGTCACGGCGCTGCATGTTTTCCAGGTCTAGAAGAAAAAAAGAATGCATCAAAATTGTATTGATTGTGCTCTTATTTTTCTATACTAATCTAATTAGTACAAATATAATCCAAGGCATCCATTGGTCTTAAAATCTTGCTCCATGATGTGGTGTTGAGTTCTTTGCGGAATCGGCTCATTTTGAGTCCATCGCGACATTGGCTCTCCAAGTTACATAGAATTACAACTTGAACTTACTACATAGGAAATGAACTTACAACACTTGAAAGAATATGGCCTTATGGCCTTACATTTCCAATAATAAAAATAAGAACCAGAAAAAATTAATGATCAATGTAATACATTCATCACATTTATTTAAAATATTCACCACATGAACTTAAAACAAACATTCATCACATGAACATTAAATTGTACCTACTCATCACAACATGCATATTAATAATTTATATCTCATATAAAATATTAAAAAGGAAACTTTGAAATAGAAGGGTTAAGAACACTTTTCCACCTCTCTATGATACCAATTGTAGGAAACGCTTTCCTTATGCGCAGCAGAAACGCCTTAGGCTCCGGGATCGACCTTGAAATTTTTTCTTCCTTCTCCATTGTTAAATCCTAAGGTTACCATCCCTTGGTCACTTGATTTTCTCTTGTTATGAATGTGTTTTCTTGAGATCCATTGCTTGGATCTACCACCAGATCTTCCGAACTATATCTCGTTACCAACAAATCGAAGTGTGAGATTCACTCACAAAGTTTATTCTCTAAACACTTTAGAGAAGATTATTGTGTCAAATATTTATTTTTATTCTTTCAACACTTGAGAGAAATAGAAAAAACTCTCTCACTATTGTTTTTGGATTTTGAAAGAATGAATGAATAAGATGAAGTTCTTACTCACTCTATTTTTTTCTCTTCTCAGCACTTGAGAAACAATTTGGATTTGTTAATTCTCTTATTTTCTTCTCAACACTTGAGAAAAATATTATATACAACTCTCTTAACCCTTGAGGAAAAAAATCAAGTTTTTATTGCCTTACTCTCTCTCAACACTTGAGAAAAATGCTAGGATTTTATTTATTTTCCAAAACAACCACTCTTGTCACTAAGCCACTAATTCCATTCAATTGTAATGGCAAACACAATCAAGTAGAGTTCATCCAAAGGCATGTGAAATTGACCACTAATGATAAAGAAATTAGGTAATTAGGTATGACCTAATAGACATAAAATGTTGGAGAGTACGACAAGCCATATGGGCTTATCTATTTGATAATGCAAATATCATTATCATAATAATGATATAATTATCTTATGATGTGATATAATTATCTCATAATTATATTAACTTGATTATCTCATAATCAAAAATTTTAGAAAAATTTATATTAATATAGTTTTCATTTGTGCAAATTATATCATTAATCACATTAATAATATATAATATTTATGTGAGTATACAATTAGACAATCCTGTTGAGTTCCTAATTAGGTCCCAAGAATCATCCAAAACAAGCATAAAATCGCATGAACACAACAAGGAATAATGGCGGAAACAAATACTCACAATGATTGGTTTAGATGCAAAGAACACAAGTCTTTTTCCATTTCTCCTAGGCTCGGCAATGGCTTCCAAGTGCAGTGAGCTATGCAGTTTTGATGGTTGAAGCACCTCCAAGATTCGGCCATGGTCATCACCATTGAAGCTCCAAGCTTCAAGCTTTTCCATGCTCACAAATTCGTTTCCCTATCACCATAATATAACCCATGTGTGTGCTAGCACTCTCATTTCTTCCTTAAATTCGGTCAAACCAAAGATTTTGTGAAGAAAATGCTCAAAACCATGAGCAAGAGAGAGATGAGAGAAGGTTCATTTTTCAAAAACGTAAAACCCTAATGCTTGGAGAGAGAGAACCGAATTATGTATTTGGGAGAGAGAGAAAATTTAAATATATATCATTTATTTATTTTCTAAAAGCAAATAAAATAAATATATACCAAACTTTTCAAAAAGCAAAAAGTCAAAAGTAACATCAATCAATGTTTTCACTTTTACCCATCACTTTAACCTATCACATCAAGTCACTTTATTAAAGTGACAACACGTCATGTCACATCACTCAAAGTGACAAGTGATTTGACAATTGATGCGACTAGCGATTTGACGCTTGATGTGACTTGTGTGCCGCGCTCGAATTCGAAATACGAATGCGCTCGCAATCACTCTCGGGCTCAGGTTCGCTAATTCCAAATTAACGAATTTTTCCGTCGCGTCGTAATTAAATGATTACACCTAGCGAAATCACTATTCACGTCGCTAACGAATTAATTCAAAATTAATTCGTTCGCCCGAATTAAAATCCAATTTCAATTCCGCGTCGAAATCCAATTTCTTATAATATATCGAATATATTATTTTATCGAATAATTCCAAATTAATCGTTCTCTCTCTTTAATTAATATTTTATCCCAGATAAAATATCTCCGCAATTAATCCCAGATTAATTTCTCTCTCTAGAAATTAATCTTCTCTCTCTACTAATTAATCCCAGATTAATCTAGTGCGAGTCATACATCATCGGTGAATCTTTGGGAAGCGACCATGAGATCTCTGGATATGTTGGTAGCAAATACGGTCGTCGGACTATCCGAACACGTAAGTACCTCGTATTATGTTATACCGATTACAAGACAAGGTTGGCTTCTAGCAAAGTGCCATGCCTACCCATTCTCCAGA
>SKCR01039544.1:0-16155 GCA_019454045.1 Zanthoxylum bungeanum | reverse complement strand
CGGTTTGAGGTATAAGGGTTTCAACAAATCTTGTTTCTTCAACTTTTCGAACACTCTTGATTGAGCTTACTGAGGTTATGTAATATCCCCAATCCGGGAGATGTTACCGACTGGGAATAGGCAATACCATCCCCCTTAGCCACACACCATCTAACTGTGATCAATATTGGCAAACTCATCACAAAACACAGACTCATGCCAAGGGTACATTGCTCAACTCATTAATCATTGATATGTTTCACAATATCAACACAATGTACCAATAGTAAATTACATTACAATTCTAATAATGGACACACTCAAAGACCGATGTTATGCAACGCATGTCATGCAACTTTTACTTGACACTGACTATGTTGTTTATGGACTCAATCTGGTGGACTCATCACCCAGTAACTGCCATCAGTATCCATCCTCTCAAGCCCATCCTTCAGATTTACTTGCAAAAAAAATAATGGGAGTGAGGGGGGTTAGGTCGTTTGAAAAGACCTAGTGAGTGGACAGTTTAAAAACAAAATAGATATACTTTATAAAATCCATAGTTCCAAAACCAAAATCATTTCAAGAAACTGTCTTTCCTGCTCAAAAAAATATTTTCTAGAATTCTCTAAGTCGTGAGTTCTCTTGAGAACTCCTTTATAAGACCATTCTCTTTAAAGAATCAAGTCCCAAAAGTCCATCTCTGAATTTATAAATTATAAATATGGATTCCTGTCCAAAAGTCTTTGTGAAAAACATTCACAAAATCATATGTAAAATCATCTATAAAACCAACTGTCAATTTGTACAATAATCCTGTGGTCTTGGGGATTTGTACGCACAGTCCCAAAGCCACTAGACTAGTAAACAATGGTGCTAACAGTGCCACCAACCTGTCTCTGGAAAATCCGGGTCTAGGGGCATTGTACTCACAGTCCCCCTAGCCAATACACAGGATCTAGAGGCATTTGTCATCTCTAGTCTTGTATCTCGTGTGCAGACGTCTATATCCGATATCAACACCGATACCGATCAATACCATGTCCGTCAATTCCATATCCGTCAATTACATATCTGTATCAAGTTACAACTGAGGTGATTTTTCCCCCATGCCTCCAAAATCATAAATCCATATTTTTGAAATCATTTTTATCATCAAAGCATTTATCTGAAACCGACCTTTATCAAATACTTAATTCATATATCTCATTCACATGAAATCATCATTTTAAGTAAAATAAATAAATCAATGATCTGCATAATCATATTAGAAATCACAATTAAAACTCTAAAATAAATACTCTCAGATAAGAGAAAAATATCCACTCACAGTGCTACAAAAATTCGAGTATGGTATGCGGTGTAGGTAATCTCCAAGTGTCCGGCCGATGATCTAAGGCCAAAGAAATTGTTAGTTATCCTTGTAATAAAAGTATATACAATCAATGGTTGATGTTTATGGTAATGATATTACTTATCATATGTCTACTTATCTATATAAAGCCTTTATAGTGCCCCCAAACATCTTAGGATAAAACATGGAATGAATTAAAATATACCCTGAAAAAGTGTCACGTGTCGCGACGCTACCCATACGGCGTCGCGACGCACAACACACACCCAGAACTCATTTTTCTTCCACCACGCGTTGCGACGTCGGGGAGTTTGCGTCGCGACACGATGTTGTTTTCCAGGTCTAAAATTATAATTCACTTTATACACCATTTCCTCAACATCACACAAGCTACAACCATAATAAATATATTACATATCATCAATTCCACTCATAAACACTATCTGAAACCATATTATAATCATTTATAAACCCAAACTCAAATTCACACTTAGGTATTTCATAATTTGAGGGGTTTCTCAAACTTTTTTTTTTAACTCAAAAATCATAATTACATCTCCAACATAAGCTACCATCGCCCTTTCAAATATCAATCTATCAAAATTCAACAAAACAAAGTTTGGGTTTAGCTTTTCTCACCTTAAAACAAAATATCTCTACACTAATAGGGTATTCCAAGCTCCCTAGTTACTCTTCCAAGATTGCATGTGGCTTTGGGGTTTTAAAACTTAGGTGGAAATAGAGGAGACTTCACTGGAATAATGCCTTGGAATCTTGGGTGTTGAAGAAGAAAAGAAAAGAGATGAAACGTGTGAAGATGGGGAAAAGATTTATGTCTTTTTTTTAAGCTTGCCAAATGCAAAAAATGGTGGCATATGTGTCAAAAGGTGTAGGAAGATTATAAATGTTCTAGATATAATATTACCCGACCAAATTTTATAATTCTTATCGAACTCAAATAAATAAACCATGGTATTAAAGACATTACTTTTAAAATTAGGTCCTTAATATCACCTCCAATATTTCTGTCATCGATTGGAAAAAAATTGAATCCCAAACACCAAATTACTAATTCAATCAGTTATGAGATTTGGAGTCATTACAGGTTAGAGAATCGACGTTTGCGGATAGTAGTGACTTCAATGGGAGTGGGCTTGACCAACCATAAGCTCTTTTGTTCAGGCTGTAAAACTTCATGTTTTTAGCTTCCTCTTCTTCTATGTCAATGACTGTCTCCTTCAACTGTTTGAAATCTGCAATCATGGAAGTCACCTTAGTGGTAAAGGCCTTGGGCTTGAGTGGTTTGCCTCTCTAAAGTTCAAGATTTGAATCTCAATAGATGCATTTCCTTGGGGCCATGCCCTCTGGTGTAAAAAGCCAGCGACTTACCTTGGTCTGTGCCGGGAAACTTATAAGGGCACAGAGCACATGAACTTGGGGATTAGTCGAGGTTTTTTACACCAGAAGGCATGGCCCCAAGACCACAGAGCATATGCTGGCCCGAACACCCTGGTTACCAAAAAAAAGAAGTCATATTCCTTAACTTATTATAGATTGAGGGCTTAGTCTCTTTGATTATCATCTGAATTTGATCCTTCTCGGAGGGCCGTGTCTGTATCTTTAGGAATTGGCTTCTCAAGTGATATACTTATTGAAACCCTCGCATGGCCTTTCCTTGGTATTCTCTAAGTCACGGAGTGACACAATTATTTCCATGTCCGTGATGTATTGGTTTAAGAAGGCTTCCAATAAAGCTCTCCAATCATCTTTATTTTCTTGCCAAGATTTTTTTATCTTACAACCGGTGCACCTTCTAGTGACATCTTAAATATTTTCTCTACACTTTGCACTGGGATAGTCTAGTCGAACTCATCACAAACCTACTACCTTAAGTGAACTTCAGGTCTCCCAGGTCTCCGTTCCGTTGAACTTTGCAATTTCAGGCATCCTCATTATAGTCCAGTAAGTCTTTGTGCTTACCCTTCATTTTGAAGGTCACCGCCTCCATATATTCCTTTAACATTTGCAACTTAGCCTCGACTTGTAACTTTGCCAATTTCCCGTAGTATATTCTATCATATCTTCTTCATCATCTTGTACTGGGCCATCCTCAATCCTACTCTGGGCTCCTCATTCCTCTCCTCTCTAGTCCTGTGGTAGTCCTTTGGTCGAGTCCTGGACCGTGGTACTACCGTTTGATTAGCCATGGATTGATCAGGGTCTATAATTGTTCCACTAATTTGTTAAAATTGGTTTCAAGCTGGTCAATTCGGGAACTTTCACAGCTGGTCATTTATGTGATTTCTAGCTGCTTCATGACTAGTCTTCATTTCTCCTTTAATTTCAGTAACTGATAATCTGCTTATTAAATGATAGTTGTGTTGTTTCTGGCAAGATTTAGGATTTTCAAAGTATATCCGACCTGATTTTAGGATTATAGAGAAGGTAGGCCGTATATAGCTATTGTTTTGTCGGGTATTGGGTTATATTCCCTAGATTTCTTTTCGTTCATGGCATCAATACTTACAATTTCAAAATTTTCAGAGGGTTTCCTTATAGAAGACTCATCATTGGGTCATGAAAAAAATACAGCCTCTACATATGGAAAACCATTATTAGAGAAATAAATTATTTGGGAAACTAGTTAAGAATAAATGTTCTATGTTTATGGAAACCAGTTAAAAGGGACACCATAAAGAAGATTGAGTCTTTTTGCTATTATGGAAACGCGATAGATATCCGGTCAGTCTTTAAGGACATCCGACCGGACATGAATGTTTATAACGGGCCGGACATAGGTGATGTCTGGCCAGAACTTTGGATTTGGGTTTCTTTGGGGTTTCTTCTTTTCCAACATTAGACCTTACATTAAACTCTTTAGATATGTCATCATAAGAAACTCATCATCGGCTGTAAAAATACAATGTCTACATATGGGTTATTTATTAGTTAGTTTTATTTTGCCAAGTGGAGAAATTTTGAAGATTGTTCGAATTCTTGAATTAGGAATGGACTTCATTTGAAGTGTTTTGAGTTTTCTTCAATTTTGAAGTAATTTGACTGTAGGGTATGTTCATGTTGATGATTGATATTAGCTATATATGACTTGGTTTTAAGTTTTTTTGGGGTTATGAATGCGCATATGGTCGGATAGTATAGATGAAATGATGACTTGACTTTTTATTTGGAGAATAATGTTGTTAATGATGAAGATGAAATAGAGAATGTTATTAATTGATGAACAATGAATGGTTAATTAGATCATTCATGGTGGACGATTAAATTTATGGATGAATAGTGTTACGTATTATAACCATATCATGAGATTAAACCATATCTTTGTGGCAAGCATAAAGGATTAAGCACTAAATTTTTCATCACGATGAGTCTTCCAAAGCTCATATTCTACTATTTGCTCAACTCCGGGCTTAGGACCGAGAGGTCGCTCTATCAAATAGATTAACTTCTCATCTCCCAGGACTAATCCTGATATTCATTTCCCAATATGAAAATTAAAGCTGTAAAAGACATTTTTCACCTAGGATTATATCCTTTAACGCTAATCTTTCAAGTCATCCTGATTGATATAGTCCAACTATCCAATCAACGATTTTGGGAACAATATAATGTAATGATTACTATAGTCTAACTACAATTTGATTGGTTAAATTCAAATATATTGATTACTATAATACAATTATATAATCAACTATAAATGAAGTAATTTGAATACAGTCCAACTGTTTAATTAAAATAACAATTGAATATTAGTCCAACTAATATATTCAAAAATAATTAATGACGAAAAATGAAATGAGCGATTATTGGCAAGTATCTAAACGAAATTGCAAATTTAATACTTGCTGTAGGCACTGTATTTTTGCATGTTAGTCCATATGATGAGTCTCATTTGGAGACATTACCTTTTAAGTCTAAGAAGTCGCGGGAAACGATCGTCGGAAGGGAATCAGTATTTTGTTAGATTTTAGTCGCTTGTTTAGCTCCAGGCTCACTTGTTGGATCTCCGTTTTAGAGCACCTTTAGCCTAAAAAAACCCCCGCAAACCACTTAACCTTGGCCCAAAACCCCTGTAAGCCACACACCTAGCCTACACATACCAAGCCCACCACCAAAGCCAACCCACACGCCCAAGCCTTGGCCCACACGCCCAAGCCCACTTAAAACACATCCAAATTAATTAAATACATATTTAACACATGACAAAATTAAATAAAATCTAAAAATCATATACCAAAATTAAATAAAATCTAAAAATCATATACCAATTTAAAATAAAGTCATGCCTAATTAAAATCAATCAAGATTATTATATTCCTAACTAAACAAATATCATGCCTAAACAAAACAAATTAAATATATGAACTTCCTAATTAAACATAATCTTGTCTCCAATCAATCATTGGTATTCCTTGTTTAACACTAAATAAAATCCTCATTTAATGCACAAATCCCTTCCTTGTCAAGCAAGGATTCACCCATCCCCTTTGCCTATAAAAATAAAGTTATTCCAACCCTTGAACCGTCCTGACTCTCACGCATATGCATCAAAGAAAAAAGCCTCTCCATTCACGCCTAATACACTCAAGAAGCAACAAAGAATTTTCTCTCCTCCTCTTCCCTCCATAACCGAAAAATCACAGCCCCTAAACACCTTAGATTACTGAATACACAGCCCCATAAACACCTTAGATCACCGAAAAATCACAGCCCCTAAACACCTTAGATTACCGAAAATTACAGCCTCATAAACACCTTAGATCACCGAAAATCACAGCCACTAGAACATCCACTGTATTACCGAAAATCATTACCTAAAACATTCACTCTTTATTACGCATGATTGTGTACGCATGATTGTGCAACTGCCATTTGTTTGCATTTCTGTGTCCATGAATGTAATGAGCTTATGACATTGTATGCTTGTCGTATTTCAATTTATCTTTATGCATGCAAATTCAGACATAGATTATTGCAAATAGGTTGTATGCAAATATGAAAATGTTTACATGTGAACTTAGATGAACTTTTGATTTATGCGTGCGAACTTAGAAATAGAATACCCTTAGGAATATATGTTGCTAGACTCGATTAAATTATTACACAAATCATTTTATTACAAGTGGCATAAGTAAGGGACCATTCTGAACCCAACGGTTTGAGGTCTTCCCTTGCGAGGGGTGAGTGCGGCCTTAAATCATTTTCCCTGTTCACACTGGGTGGTGACTCCTTTATTCTCCGGTTTAGTCCCCCGCGGGCTACTCCGTACTCCCAACCGGGCCGCGAGCCCAGAATACCATGCGTCGCCCAGTTTCTGTGTTCCACACTTGCCTCCCACTATTGTTCGACGAGCCTCTAACCCTCTGTGGAGTACTCGGGAAACCTACTTTCCTAGTGGGCTAGGATCCCGTTAAATAACACACAACCTTGACTTTGGCCAACAAATCACAACTTTCCCAAGGCGTACGATGTGGAACAAAGCTTTCATGATTCAAACACATCCGCGATGGACATTGAGGGGAATTGGTGAGAAGAGAATTACAAAGAGTCAATAGATAAAGGCTGGACACGCAGGTCCAATTTAATAAATTCTAAATTTATTATAACAATTTCCAAAATTTCCCTCACCCATCTAATATCCATCCGATATACATTATTCATACAATAAATCCATGTATTCACACAAAGCATGTTATTCAATCAATCTAATCCAATTAATTAATCTTTTAATCGAGTGATCATCCAATGTTCAAACAACGATTTGATTTGCGCGAGTCCAACTCGTTTAAGAATAAGTACTCAAAGTGCATATTCTTGAATTAAATCGAACTAGAATTTTAAATCTGATTTAATTTGTATTCAATACTAATTCTTATTTAATTCCAAATTAAATAATTACACTTTATTAATGTGCCTTTACGACTTAGATTCTTAATCTAATCTTAATGGGTCTCAAAGCCCCAATTAACATCCAATGTCAATTTAATTAAAGTCCAATGGGCTTTTAATTAATTCATAAGGCATGGGCTTTGGCCAATATGGGTCAAACCTAAATGCCAAGGCCCAATAAAGAATCACCGTATTTTCCATAAAATTAATTTCGGCCCATTAGGCCCAATTAAATTTAAAAGGCCATTTATTATATTTGGACTTAATGGAATGGTTTTAGGTCCAATTTGGATCCAATCCAATTGTCCTAAACCAACTTGGCCCAACCAAGCCGATAAGGCCCAAATATAACATCAATAGCCCAATTCCAAATTGAAGCCTAATTAATTAAATTCCAATATTCCAAATATCACAATTTATTTAATTAAAGTGTATAGCCATAATTAATTAGTTAAATTAACATTTCCAAAACACTAATTTAATAATTAATCATGCTTTATAATATTTAATATATGTCCAACACAATTGAAACAAAATCAAGTCATAACATGCTCTTATAGCTCACGAAATTTCATGCATTTATCCATCAATTTTGATTTCAATCCTATTAAATCACAAATCAATATATCTCATGCATTTTAAACACATCCAATGGTCTAAAAATCAAAAATCACCAAGAGCTACAATGGTCATTATATTAGGCCATCATAAGAAATTATGGAAAAATTATCTAATCAATTTTTCTCTAAAGTAATCATGCATAGCTCTAAGTTATCATAATCCAAACATAACTAAACACTCAATTTGACGAAATCATGCTCCAAGCAAAATACCCAAATTCAAGTTTATGAACCCTAATTATTTCATGCTTAAATTGGCTCTGATACCATTTTTGGTTCTCTAAGAACTAGCCAAGGATCTAATAAGCATAAAAAATGTGTGAATACGCAAAGAAGTAGTGGAAAATACTCACATTGATCGTATGAGTTCAAAATTTTTTATGCATTTGCATGGAAGCTCCAAGCTTTCTTGAGTGTTTCCAACACTTGGGTGAGTTTCCCTATCACCTTGATTCGCTCCTTGATGTGCTAGCAAGAACAAAAATGAAAGAAAAATTTTCTCCTCCAAGAGAAGCAAGGTTCGGCCATGGCTAGGGAGAGAAGATAGAGTTTGTGTTTTTGTGTATTTGCTTTCTAAAAACAATTTACAAAAAACAAAAAAACAAAAGGTGTATTTCCTTTTCCAAAATGAAATACAAAGTGTGTTGGAGAAGTTTCCAACAAAACCCATCAATCATATCTATCACCAAAAAGTGACTTATGATGTAAGTTGGTGGGCCCCACTTTAAATTCAAAATTCAAGTGGGCTTACTCAACACACTTCGGGCTCGGTTTCGTTTAATCTGATTAAATGAATTTTTCCGTCGTAACATAATTAAATCTAATTTAATTAAATAATAATGCCTAGTAAATTATTACGGAAGTGGCTCGCGAATTAATTCCAAATTAATTCGTTTGCTTGAATTAAAATCCAATTTTAATTCCGCCTTGAAATCTAATTTCAATTAATATATCTAATAAATTATTTTAGCCCAATTAAATAAATTACATAGTAAAATCTAATTTAACTATTAAATTTACTTTACCGATTAATTCCAAATTAATCGCGTTATCTATTCTCGATGAATTTAATCCAAGATAAATTCTCGTCGTAATTAATCCCAGATTAATTATTTCTCTTTTAATTAATCCCAGATTAATTCATTGCCATAATTAATCCCAGATTAATTTTCTCTTTCATAATTAATCATAGATTAATTTTCTGTTCGAGTCAAATCTCAACGGTGAATCTTCGGGAAGCGACCCAAGAGATCCCTGGATATGTTGGCAGAAAATACGGTCATCGTACTATCCGAATACGTGCATACCCGGTACCACGTTCTCACCGATTTACAAGACATGGTTGGTTCTAGCAAAGCACCGTGCCTATCCAATTCTCCAGAAATATTCTTTAAATGAATATGTAATCTTTGTCAGGAGTAGTATACGTAGTATTGCGTATTGCGATCCAGTATCAGAAAGTCGCATGCTAGGACTGGGGCTGGAATTTTGTCTGCTCCGTACAAAGCATATATCAGATCTCTGGTAACTAGTCTCTATAATCGGATAATCATGACCTTGTCATATTATCCCGATAGCTGCAGCATACAAGAGTACCATTTTTGTATCCTGCGTGATAATCATCTCCATATGACTGAAGTGATACTTCCATCTTGACATCACATCCAGTACACTACGATTCTCAGTATACCCTGAAGAGGCGTACACAGAACCTGTTAAAGCCCCGGACGACCAAAACCAAAGTATACTGATTGTTGCAAGTATTAGCGATGCAAGTCTCAGGTTAAGATAAAATACACCTACCCTGATTCGGATTCCCATAGACACATAGTGAAAAGAAACCCACTTGGATTCGAAATCCAAGCAAACCCCAAGTAACGAACTAAACCCCAAGAACCGCAAATTTGATTTTGTAGGAACAAAACCCTTCCAAGGCCACAAAGAAGACCCACAAAGAACTTGCCCTTGAGAACCTTTAAGATGAATCCTTGTAGTGTTTTGCTAGGAATGGAGACGCCACTAAGTTTTCCAAACATAGATAAGTTGATTCAAACTTGAAAAGGGGAATCCCTCCCTTACAAGAATTCGACCATAGCCAAAGCTTTAAGCTTTTGAGTTTTACAAATTTCGTATTGTCCTCCTCCAAATGAAAAAGAAAGAAAGCGTAAATAGTGTTACAAAGAGAAACCCTAAAGGCATAAAGACAACAAATCCCCTAAAGGCTAAATTACAAAAATACCAAAGTCTTCAAGTCTTCAAAGGCCTTTAATCTGTACCTGGATCAAAATGAGTTAAGTCAGAAACATTAAATGTAGCAGACACATTATACTTACCTTTTAAATCCAGCTTGTATGCATTGTCATTAATCCGTTCCAAGACTTGAAATGGACCATCCCCTCTCGGTTGTAGCTTAGATTTACGTTGTTAAGGAAATCTCTCCTTGCGCATGTGTACCCAAACCCAATCTCCAGGTTGAAATACCACACGTTTTCTTCCCTTATTAGCATGAGAAGCATATTGCTCATTCTTTCGCTGTATTTGCTCTCTTGCTTTCTCTATATATGCTTCACCAAATCGGCTTCATTTTTCCATCTACCCCGTATGTTCATTACAGGCAAAGGTAACAAATCTAATGGAGTTAGTGGATGAAAACCATAAACAATTTCAAATGGTGAGTAAGATGTAGAGGAGGAAAATACTACGATTATATGCAAATTCAACAAAAGGCAAACAATCCTCCAAGTTTTTAAGTTCTTATTAATAGTAATGCAATAACTGAGTCAAAGTCCTATTACAACCTCGGTCTGGCCATCAGTTTGGGGGTGGCAAATAGTAGAATACAAAAGTTTAGTTCCCAACTTACCCTATAAAACTTTCCAAAAGTGACTAAGGAATTTGACATCACGATCTGAAACTATACTCCGTGGAATCCCATGGAGTCGTACTACTTCTCTTAAGAACAAGTCAGCAATGTTACTGGCATCATCAGTTTTATGACATGCTATAAAGTGTGCCATCTTACTGAACCTATCAACCACTACAAAGATGGAATCTCTACCTTTCTTAGTCCTAGGTAAACACAAGATAAAGTCCATCGATACATCTACCCATGGCTCACTAGGTATAGGCAATGGTGTATACAACCAATGAGGCATAACCTTAGATTTAGCATGTTTACAACTTAATCATTTATCACACAAACGCTCAATATCCCTCTGCATTTTAGGCCAATAAAAATGTTCACTCAATACCCCTAAGGTTTTGGCAATGCCAAAGTGCCCCATTAAACCTCCCTCATGTGCTTCCCTCACTAACAACTCATGCATACTACAAACATGAATGCATAATCTATTTCCCTAAACAGAAACCCATCATGTTGGTAGAATTTACTAAAAGCAGACTTTGCACATGCAGCATAGATGGTACTAAAGTCAATATTAGCATAAAGTTCTTTAATAAATTCAAACCCAAGCATTCTTGCACTCAATGAAGTAAGTAAAGCATACCTTCTCGATAGTGCATCGACGATAATGTTTTCCTTACCTTGTTTGTAGCGAATTACATATGGAAATGTCTCAACAAACTCTAACCATTTTGCGTGACATTTTTTCAGCTTACCTTGGCCCTTCAGATGCTTCAATGATTCATGATCTGTGTGGATCACAAACTCTCGAGGCCACAAATAATATTGCCAAGTCTCAAGGGCTTTCACTAGTGCATACAACTCATTGTCATATGTGGGGTATCTCAAAACTGCTCCATTAAGCTTCTCACTAAAGTAGGCAATTGGTCGCTTTTCTTGCATAAGAACCGCTCCAATGCCTATCCCGGATGCATCACACTCAATCTCAAATGTCTTCTCAAAGTTGGGTATTGCCAAGACTGGTGAACTGCACAACTTCATTTTCAGATCCTGGAATGCACGATCCTACTCTTCACCCCATTTGAAGCCAACAGTCTTCTTCACTACTTCAGTCAGTGGTGCTGCAATACTACTGAAGTCTTTAACAAATCTATGGTAGAAGCTTGCCAAGCCATGGAAGCTTCTGACTTTGTCACTGTTGTTGGTGTTGGCCAATCCTGAATTGCCTTTACATTTTCCAAATCTACCTCGATGCCATCTGCATTCACAACAAATCCAAGGAAAACAATTCTATACATACAGGAAGTGCACTTATCAAAGTTAGCATACAGTTTTTCTTGACTTAACACATCAAGAACATGCTTCAAATGCATAACATGATCATCTACTATTTTACTGTAAACTAAGATGTCATCAAAATAAACCACAACAAACTTACCTACAAATGCACGCATAACATGATTCATCAATCTCATAAATGTGCTAGGTGCGTTTGAAAGACCAAATGGAATAACTAACCATTCATACAAGCCATACTTAGTCTTAAATGCAGTTTTCCACTCATCTCCCTATCTCATGCGAATTTGATGGTATCCACTCATTAAATCAATCTTACTAAAAATTTTGGAACCATGTAATTCATCCAACATGTCATCTAGTTTAGGAATGGGGTGACGATACTTTACCGTAATATTGTTGATAACTCGACAATCAACGCACATACGCCACGTCCCTGTAGGCATTGCATTTTCGCATGTGAAACCCGATGATGAGTCTCAATTGGAGGCACTACCTTTTTAGCTAAGGATATTGCGGGAAACGGAGGTCGGAAGGTGAAATTCGGAGTAAGTATGTCATCAAGTTCATTCCACAAGTTCACTGTCTTCGTTGGTGCTGCGTTCGTTACTTCGTTCGAACCTCGTGCAGATTGCGGACGTTCGTGCCACGTTCTAATTGCGTTCGAACGGAGCCGGTATTTCTGGTTTTGCTGCTAGCCTCGTACCCCAGCCCATTTAGCCCCCCAAAGCCCATAAAACACATCCCAAATTAAATAATTATTAATTAAATTAAAACATTAACTAAATGAAATATTATTAAATTAATAAATAAAGAATTAAATCATTTACCAAATTAAAGAAAACATAAAATAAAATCATGCCTAACTTAGACAAATTAAATATATTATATACTAAAACTAAAAAGAAGATACACCTAATTAAAATCAATCCTAACCAATTAAAGCCAATCATATATTTGACTTCCTAATCTAATAAGATAATTACTAATCTAAAATATTTGTATTCCTAAACCAACACAAATTAAATATTACAACTTCCTAACTTAAAATATTTTGTCCCCCCTCAATCTTGTATACCTTTCTCATCTCTCCTAATTTGGAAGCAAATCTCTTCCTTGTAAGACAAGGTGAAGCCCTAGCCATTCTCTATATAAACAACCCCTAACTTAGCCACCTGTCCTCTCCAATCTCTCTAGCTCATACACACAATTCACACAAGAATTATAGCAAGAAATACTAGACATCACAAGCATATCACTCCCTTGATCCTTACCCTCACACCACCGAAAATCACACAAAACACAGCAGCCTAAACCACACCAAAACAGTCCTTAAAATCCCTTAAAACAGTAACATAAAAGACACTTACAATCCTTGAAATAACCACACAAAACCACACCAAAAAGAACATCAAGACAGTCCACCAACAGTAAGCAGAAAACACAGAGGGAACGACAGCAAAACCATAAGGAAACAGCAGGAAAACAGAGTCGGAACAGTAGCTCGAGTGGCCGAACAGCGAAGGAAGAAGCAAACCGGTGAACCAGAAGAGTTGCGGAGCTTTACCCCTTCCGATCTTCGTGGAACGCGAGTCCGAGAGACAGCTTAAAAGGTTAGACCTGAGGGTATCTTTCACACTTATTCTTATTTAATTTCTGGTCATTTATTTTTGATTATATTTCCTGTATTTGTGGCATTCGTTGTGTGTATGATGTGTATTGTGGGTATTGGATGAATGGAAGAGTGTTGTCTCTTGTGGTATATAGGATGGAAACTCATACGTAAATTCCGTAGCCGAATCCGAATGGACGGTAGTGCGGTCTGTACTTGGGACACAACTCCACGTACCACTTGAGTAAACGGCGCCTTCTCTTGTCTTGTGTTGCTTTGGTCTATTTAATTCTTGTCATTTAAATTCTGCATGTTGTTTATTCCCGTATGATACGATCGAGTGCATGGGCTTAGTAAGTGCGATGAAAGGTTCCCCAATTGGAGGGTTAAAATCCTTCACCACGATGCTCTGCCGCACCGATTGATGTGTGTTCGATTGAATGCGAAATACATTCAATCGGACATACTTAGTTTGATATGATTGTCTTTATTTTCGTATGTATGTTCAACCGAGTGCATGGGCTTAGTAAGTGCGATGTGAGATCCCCTATGGGGAGGGGCTAAAGCCCTTTACCACGAGGCTTCGCCGCGCCGGTTGATGTGTGTTCGGTTGGATACAAGATACGTTCAATCGGGCACACTATGTTTAATATTATTGCTTTTCATTCTATGTATGCATGATTCAGTCGAGCGCATGGGCTTAGTATGTTGGTCTAAAGTCCTCTCTTTGAGAGATCAAGAGCCCCAAAAGGCCACCTTTACGGCAGTACTTCGCCGCGCGCCCTCCTTTTATTTTGTCGTTTATGTATTGCGTCCCATTTCATGCATCTGGTCTGTTCCCGTTCGAACGCGTTTACGAACGCAACTCGAACGCGCATGTATTTTGCCTTGTCATGCATCAGGTCTTACTTTTGTTCGAATGCGTTCAAGAACGCCATACGAACGTGAGCATTCTGTTTCATTTTCGTTCGAACGCGTTCATGAACGCAATACGAACGCGAACATTCTGTTTCATTTCCGTTCGAACGCGTTAACAAACGCCCCACGAACGAGAGCATTCTGTTTCATTTATGTTCGAACGCGTTATCAAACGCCATACGAACACGAACCTTCTGTTTACCGTTCGAACGCGTTTACGAACGCTACACGAACGCACACGCACTTTCTTAGTTTCATAATGTATCAGGTCTGGTTCCGTTCGAACGCGTTCTCGGATGCTACACGAACGCGAACCTTCTGTTTACCGTTCGCACGCGTTCCCGAATGCTACGCGAATGCGCACCCACTGAGCTGAGTCCTTTTCATTAGATTCCATGCATAGTTTTCCTAGTAGCTACCCCCACATGTATGAATACAAATATATTAATGTATTACAATCCATATGCTTATGTCATGATAACATTTGAGTATTATTTCTTGCGGTATATCGGATGGAAACCCAGACGTAAATTCCGTAGCCGATTCCGAATGGACGGTAGTGCGGTCTGTACTTGGGATACAATTCCACGTACCACTTGGAAAAGTGCCCATATGTGTGCTTGTATGGTTAATATCTGTGCTTGTGTTTTCCTGAATGTAATATGCAAATGAATTGTATGTTCGTGGCTATTTTGATATATGTTAAGCATGCAATTTTAAATGTAAGATATATGTGAAATGTGTACATAAGTTTTATTTTGCATATGAAAATTTAGAAACATGATACTCTTGGAAATAAGTGTTACTTAAGCTTGATTAAATTATTACATAAATCCTTTCATTACAAGTGACATAAGTAAGGGACCATTCCGAACCCAATGGTTTGAGGTCTTCCCTTGCGAGGGGTGAGTGCGGCCTTAAATCTTTGTCCCGGTTCACACCGGGTGGCGACTCCATATTATTTAGTATTTCCCAACTAGTGCCGCGAGCCTAGAAACGGCGTCGCCCAGGTCCTGTGTCCTACAGTCTGGCGACTCCACTGGGGATATAGAATTGGCCCCGAAATATTGTCTTGTAATGAGTGGATTTATGTTTTAATTGGCCATGTCTATAGTGGATAAGTGAGGGTTTAATCAAGGGCACTTTGAGGCTAGGTAATGGTTTTGGTGTCTTCCTTCACTCACTACCTTTCTTGAAGGAAAAGCTGTGAGGACACCTACATGGCCATCTACTCGTAGCCTTTGTGATGGACTAATTTGGAGGACTCGTGTTTATTCCTGACACCAAGCGATAAGAGCCTAAGAGGCTTGGGTATTTAAGTGAGCCTCGCTCTACCTTCCCTCTGGGGAATCTACAACGGGAAATCCATTTGACAGTCCGTCACACACCATAGCTCATTGGCATGTACCTTAGTGTATAAAAAGGGATACGCTCACTTGGTCGCTTGAACCCTTGAGTGGGGAGACCTAGTTGTGGGCTATCCTTCGCCGGTGAGAGCCTTTGTCCATACTCTTGCAAATCCACCCATAGACCGGTTTGTATGGTTAAAGTAACAATTATTTCCTTGAGAATGTGCTTATGGACCATCCTCATTTGAATGCAGTTG
>SKCR01039543.1:0-15963 GCA_019454045.1 Zanthoxylum bungeanum | reverse complement strand
AAATGAAAAGTGATATGATATCTAATACCAAAAGAATTTTTAATGCAAAAAATCCTTCAAAACCGTGCATGGCTTTCCCTCCAAAATGAAATCCATCATTTGCCATCATTACCACACTTTGAGATTAGAGACAATGTCATCATCCCTCAAAGGTGACTAGATACATCCCCACCATCTATTCGTATTAAGTAATGAGATATTGCGATGTGATTTACGGATATCACTCGATTCAAAATACGAATGTGTCCGCAAGTACTTTCGGGCTCAGTTTTGTTAATTCCGAATTAACGAATTTCCGTTGCGACGTGAAATAAATAATTACGCCTTGCGAAATTACTATTCAGTTCGCTAATGAATTAATTCTAAATTAATTCGTTTGTTTGCCCGAATTAAAATCCGATTTTAATTCCGCGTCGAAATCTAATTTCGTTTAATAATATATCGAATATATTATTTTATCGATTAATTCCAAATTAATCGATCTCTCTCTCTCTCCTAATAAGGCATTTTATCCAAGATAAAGTTCTCCGCAATTAATCCAAGATTAATAAGGTTCGAATCAAACGTCATAGGTGAATCTTCAGGAAGCGACCCAAGAGATCTCCGGATATGTTGGGAGTAAATACGGTCGTTGGATAATCCAAACACGTACGTACCTCGTACTACGTTTTTACCGATTCAAAAGACAAGGTTGGCTCCTAGCAAAGCGCCATGCCTACCCAATTCTCCAGAAATATTCTTACTGGAAAATTAGATCTATATCAAGCGTAGTATAGTACCGTAGTATCGCCTACATCGATCCAGTATCGAACGATCACATGTTAGGCCTGGGGCTGGAAGTGTGTTCTGCCCCGTACGAAACATATATCGGACATCAAACAACTAGTATCTTTAAATCGGACAATCCTGACCTAGTCATATTGTCCCGACGGTTGCAACCTTTTATAGAGTACTAGTTCTGTGTCCTGCGCGATCATCAACTCCATATGTCTGAAGTGATACTTCCATCTTGACATCACACCCAGTACACTACGATTCCTGATAAACCCAGAAGTGGTGAACACAGAACCGGTTAAAGTCCCCAACCAAAAAACCAAAGTTTACCGATTGTCGAAGTACTAGCGATGCAAGTCTCAGGTTAAGACCCTATATACCCTACCCTGATGCGGGCCCCCATAGACACACAGACATACTACCAATGGGATTCCGCGGGGTCTATCCAGAGCGAAGCTGTTTTCCGTACCATCGGTAAAACACAACCTCCTATCGCACTTGCATAAGTATCCAATACTTAAATATTGAGAACTATGTCGTTGTGCCCTCACAACATGCACAAATGCAATACTAGTCTATTCCGCATTATCGATGTCCGATCTCGATAATACTCCGACTAGGGATATTTAATGATTAAACCTTTTATATTGATACTGTCTCATATCATTCTCAATACGGAACTAATCATACGGACTTTTGCCATTAATATATCAAAGTAATAATTTTACAAAACGGCAAAAGGCAATTTCATATCACATAGTTAATTTTGTACAATAATACAATATCATTTACAAAACAGTGACGCTATGGGTCATAATGTCTAACACCTGGGGTATTGGTTTCTGATCTCACCTCGTAAAGATATCAATCTTATTGAGGAATACGAACTGAATACGTATGAGGAAGTGATACAAGGTATCGACTCCATATTATGGCAAAGTACCATGATGTCCGAAATGGATTCCATGTATACCAACCAAGTTTGGACACTGGTTGATGTACCAAAAGGCAATGTGCCTATTGGTACTATATAAGTCTTCAAGGAAGACATACATGGAAGGCAACATACCAACGTACTAACCTGGGCTTGTAGCGAAAAGGTATCGTTATCAACATTGTGTCGATTATGACGAAACCTTTTACTCATTTCCATGGTTAAATCCATTTGGATAATGCTTGCCAATATTGCATGTTTCATTTATGAAATATGGCAGCTGAACGTCAAAATCTCTTTCCTTAAATGGAAACCTTTTGGAGGATGTTTACAACATCCTGACGGTTTTGTCGTACCAAAACGAGCAAACAAGGTTTGCAAGTTAATTCGATCCATTCATGGATTGAAGCAAGCATTGCGTTCTTGGAATTATCATTTTTATGTAATCATAATAGTACATGATTTAATTCAAAACGAAAATGATTCTTGTGTATATAATGAGGTTAGTGGGAGCGCACTGACAGTGAATGTCCTAAATAATTATGATATATCATTTATTAGAAATGACATTCCCATAAAACAATCGGTGAAAGCTTGGCTTTCATGAAAATTCTCCGTATAGTTCTTGGGAGAAACAACTTTTATTCTAGGAATAAGGATCTACTAGGATAGATCTAAATATTGTTAGCACTCTCCGAGAACTCGTACATTGAAATAAATGTACGCGACTTGGTGTCTCATACGCTTTGAGCATATGGAGTCACAATCAGGCCAATCCAAGTGGTAGTCATTGGATTGATGTTAAGAACATCCTTTAGTATCTTAGATGAACTAATGATGCATTCTTATACTATGGAGAAGGAGAACTTCAAGTGACTGGGTTCACTGCTGCAAGTTTCCTAACCGATAAAAACGACTATAAGTCGTAATAAAGGTACTATATAGTTTGAATAATGGAACAGTGAGCTGGAAATCTTCCAAGCAAGATATTGTTGCCGAATAAACAACAAAAGTGGAATATTGCTGCAGTTGAGGCAGCAATAAAAGCCTTTTGGATTGATAATAATCCTAATCAGATTAGGAGTAGTTCTGTTAGCAGCTGAGCTAGGCTACAACACAGGCTAAAGAATTAATGGTCTCATCAACGATCCAGATATATACTTCAAATATTCATCTGATTCATTCGGATCATACATCATGGCGATGTGATGATCGAATAAATCGCATCAGATGATAACACTGCAAATCTGCTGACGAAAGCATTTTCTCAGCAGAAGTTGAGCGAACCGTACATAGTTCGGGTGTAGGACACTTGAGTGATTGGCTATAGGCCAAGTGGGAGATTGTTGGAACAATTATGACCAATAGCATCACTATTTATGTGACAAAGGAAATTGCTCTTTATCATTTGTAATTAGATTACCAAGATATATAAATGATAAAAGGTCCTTATGATTAGTTTCGGATTGAGATGATATGAGACAGTATCAATCAATGAAGGTTTAATCATTAAATATCCCTAGTCGTAGTATTATCGAGATTAGACATCGATAATGCGTAATAGACTAGTATTAAACTTGTGCGCGTTGTGGGAGCATAACGACATAGTTCTCATATATTTGGGTAAAAGATACCCATGCAAGTGTAATAGGAGGTTGTGTTTACCGATGGTATGGAAACAGCTTCACTCTGGATAGACCCCTCGGAATTCCATTGGTAGTATGACTATGTGTGTATGGAAGTTCGAATCAGGGTAGGTGTATTTGGACTTAACCTGAGACTTGCACCGCTAATACTTGCGACAATCAATATACTTTGGTTTTGGTCATCCAGGGCTTTAACAAATTCTGTGTACGCCTCTTCTGGGTATATTGAGAATCGTAGTGTATTGGGTGTGATGTCAAAACGGAAGTATCACTCCAGTCATAGTGGAGATGATGATCACGTAGGATACGGAACTGGTGCTCTTATATGCTTCAGCTATCGGGATATTATGACTAGGTCATGTTTATCCGATTATAGAGACTAGTTACCAGAGATCTGATATGTACTCCGTACGGGGCAGACACAATTCCACCCCCAAGCCTAGCATGTGACATCCGATACTGGATCGTAGTACGAAATACTACGTATACTACGCCTGATATAGATCACATATTCCTTTAAGAATATTTCTGGAGAATTGGGTAGGCACGGTGCTTTGCTAGAAGCCAACCATGTCTTGTAAATTGGTAAAAACGTAGTACTAGGTACGTACGTGTTCGGATAGTCCGACGACCGGATTTACTGCCAACATATCCGGGGATCTCATGGGTCGCTTCCCGAATATTCACCGATGACGTGTGACTCGCACATTATTAATCTGGGATTAATTATTAGAGAGAGAAAATTAATCTATGATGAATTACGGAGATATTTTATCTAGGATAAAATACTATTTAAATAGAGAGAACGATTAATTTGGAATTAATCGATAAAATAATATATTTGATATATTATACGAAATTAGATTTCGACGCGGAATTAAAATTAGATTTTAATTCTGGCTAACGAGTTAATTAAGAATTAATTCGTTAGCGGCGTGAATAGTAATTTTGGTAGGCATAATTTTTTTAATTAATTTTGATTTAATTACGTCGCAACGGAAAATTCTTTAATTCGGAATTAACGAACCCGAGCCCGGGAGTGTTTGCGGGCCCACTCGCATTTCGAATTCAAGTGCGGCCCACAAGTCACATCAAGCGTCAAATCACTAGTTAATCAAGTGATGGAAGTCACATCACTTTGAGTGAAGTGATGTTTGTCATCATTGATTGATGTGAATAGTGCTGTGAGTGGTTGAAGGCATTAATTGCCATTTTGGCTCCAAAATTTGTTTGACTTTTTGAAAGGGTATACAAAATTTTGGAAAACATTTTGGTATTACTTTTTGAAAAACCAAATACAACAACCAACTCACTTCTCTCTTCTCTTCTCGTTTTCGGCCAAGGGCCAATATTTTCTCTCCCAATTTTTCCTTCAAAGCCGTGAGCACCAAGGAGAAAAATTTGAAGATTTTTTGCAAATTTTCACAAGTGCTAGCACACATTAGAAGTCTTACGAAGGTGATAGGGAAACCCATTCATGAGCATGGAATCTACACATAAAGCTTGGAGCTTGGAGATTCAACAAGGAGCACAAAAATGGAGCTTTGTCGTGAGCACCTTGGAGGAAAAGCTTGAAGAAATTTTTGTTGTTCCTGGCATCGCAAAAGCCGATCATTGTAAGTATGATTCCACCATACTTCTTTATTGTATTTACCTATTTTCATTGCTTGAATGATCTTGGGACTATAGTAGAAACCCAATAATAAGCCATACCTAGAACCCAAAAATAGACTTACCGCGATTGTGGGAGAAATAAGCTCGGAATGATATATTCTGTTTTGATAACCACATGCATCTTATATATCTCATGCATCACACGCATACATGCACCATGCTAACTCATAGTTTCAAACAGCCATCATAGATATCTGTTGGGTTAGAGAAGAAGGAAAACTCATTAAAAAATAGTCAACAAACATGAGTGAGTCAGATAATGAGGTTTCCCGCATGGAACAATTAGAGACCAACATCACTAAGATTACTGAGCAGTTGGAAGCTTTCGCCACCGCCGTGGCCAGTCTGGTAGTGCCCCGTACAGGGGGAGTAGAAAATAATGAGAATGTCAGGCGTAAGGAGCCTCCGAATAGGGTGAGTGATGAGATACCTGCTTTTGATGATGACATGGCAGAGTATGCTGTAGGAAAGGTAGCCGGGTCTCAGAAAAAATTACAGAAACTCAGGGATCAAGTACAGTCAGTTATCCATAAGCTGAAGGGTAAACATGAAGATTTGCTAGACTACGATGCGATAAATTTTGAAGAGAAGCTGCCTTCGCAGTTCAAGATGCCTGATATAGCCAAGTTTAACGACAACGGGGATCCGAGGGTTCATCTCCGATAGTATGTTTCCGTGATGAGTTCAGTGGGTCTGTCGAAGCGTCAGGTTCAGAAGATGTTTGGGATGTCACGGGAGGGGGCGCTCGTGGTATGGTATTACGGCCTGGAGAGAAAGGTCAAGGTGTTGAGTTTCAATCAAGTCCCAAGGATCACAAACATGCATAAAAACGAGTTGAATACACAAAGGAGTAAGGCGGAATTCATACTCACATTGATGGGTTTTGATGAAATGAAAAACAAGTTGCATTTTTGATGCACATCAAGCTCGGCAGTAGCTTCCTCATGCAGTGGACTGCTCGGTTGGGGACTGGTTTGCCTCCTCCATGTTCGGCCATTGATGAACACCATGGAAGCTTCAAGCTTCAAGCTTTCCAAGCTCACAAATTCGTTTCCCTATCACCATAATATAACCCATGTGTGTGCTAGCATTACTCATCTTCAATTTTGCTTCTCAAAATTTCGGTCTAACCAAAAGATTTAGAGAAGAAAATCGGCTTGAAGCCGTGAATGAGAGGTGTTGGATAATATGACCCATAGCGTCACTATTTGCACAGATCATTGTGTTGTTGTAGCAAATTAACTATGTAATAAGGAAATTGCACTCTCATCATTTGTGATTAGATCACCATAGATATATAAATGAAGAGAGGTCCCTATGATTAGTTCCTGGATTGAGATGATATAAGACAGTATCAGTCCACGAAGGATTAATCATTAAATATCCCTAGCCGTAGTATTATCGAGACTGGACATCGATAATGCGGAATAGGCTAGTATTGCACTTGTGCGCGTTGTGAGGGCACAACGGCATAGTTCTCATATATATAAGTATTGGATACTTGTGCAAGTGCGATAGGAGGTCGTGTTTCACCGATGGTACGGGAAACAGCTTCGCTCTGGATAGACCCTTCGGAATCCCATTGGTATTATGACTAGGTGTCTATGGGAGGCCGAAATCAAGGTAGGTGTGTATAGTCTTAACCTGAGACTTACATCGCTAATACTTACGACAATCGGTAAACTTTGGTTTTGGTGGTGGGGGATCTTAACTGGTTCTGTGTTCACCTCTTCTAGGTTTATCAGAGAATCGCAGTGTATTGGATGTGATGTCAAGACGGAAGTGTCACTCCAGTCATAATGGAGATGATGTCACGCAGGATACGGTATTAGTGCTCTTAAAGTGATGCGCTTCCAATCGTGATATTATGACCAGGTCATGGATATCCGATTATAGAGACTAGTTACCAGACATCCGATATGTGTTTCGGACGGGGCAGACACTTATCCAGCCCCAGCCCTAGCACGTGATTATCCGATACTGGGCCGATATGCACAATACATTAGTATACTACGCTTGATACAGATCTTAATATTCTTTAATGGATATGTCCGGAGAATTAGGTAGACTTGGTGCTTGCTAGGAGTCGACCTTGTCTCGTAAATCGGTAGAACGTAGTACTTGGTACGTACGTGATTCGGATACTCCGACGACCGTATTTACTGCCAGATTATCCGGGGATCTCATGGGTCGCTTCCCGATAATCCACCGATGACGCACAACTCGCACTCTTGAATAATCTGGGATTATACAGAAGAGAGAGAAAATTAATCTAGGATTAATAAACGGAGATGTTTTATCCGGGATAAAATGTCGTCTAAAGAGAGAGAACGATTAATTCGGAATTAATCGATGTATTAATATATTCGATATATTAGACGAAATTAGATTTCGACGCGGAATTAAAATTGGATTTTAATTCGGGCAAACGAGTTAATTTAGAATTAATTCGTTAGCGACGTAAATAATAATTTCGCTAGGCGCAATTATTTATTTAAATTCGATTGAATTAACGTCGCGACGTAAGCTCGGTATTTCGGAAAATATCGAACCCGAACGCGTGAGTGCACGTGGGCCCACTTTCATTTGGAAACGTGTGGGGCCCACATGACACATGTCATTCTAATGCATTGCATGTAGATTGTGTACATTGCACTCAATGTCATTGCATGGAGTTTGAGTGTTTGACACTCTAAGCCATTGCATGTTTTGTGTCATAAATTTATTATTAATTTAATAAATATTATGGCATAAATATAAATTGATTTTTGGTAAATCATTTAACTTAATACACAATTCAACTCTCTCATTTCTCTCTTCTAGCTCACGCCCAAATGAACAAATGTTACTGGTTTTTGAAGCCTTTTGGCGTGAACATAGGGAAGCAAGGGTTGGGTTTTCATGGTGAAAACCGCAAGTGCTAGCACACTACGAGTCTTGCGAAGGTGGTAGGGAGGTTCGACCATGAGACGGGATCCATCCAACGAAGCTAGGAGCTCCGTTTCTTCACCCGAAATTCTGATTTGCAGGGACAGTGGACTGTTGCAGTTTGGCGTGAAGGGCAGTACGTTTTTGGCCTTCATTCGTCTCCAAATCGACATAACCGATCAATGTGAGTATTCCACTACCTCCGTTGGTGTGTTCACACATTATTTCATGTCTTGATTTGATCTTGGGACCTTAGAATAAACCAACAAGAGGAAGATGAAAAGAGAGGGAAAAGGAGAAGACCGTGAGTGGTGAGTGAGAGAGAGAAAATGATTTTTGGTTTATATATTTATTTCATTTTCCAAAAACAAAAACAAATATATAAATCATATTTCATATATATCAAAAGTTAAAAAGCAAAAGTCTATTAATGCTTTTATCATTTCTACTTTTACTTTAAGTCACATCACATCACTTTAATAAAGTGACATGTTGTCAAGTCACTCACTCAAAGTGACAATTGATTTGACGCATGATGTGACTAACGATTTGACGCTTGATGTGACTTGTGTGCCGCGCTCGAATTTGAAATGCGAATGCGCTCGCAATCACTCTCGGGCTCGGGTTCGCTAATTCCAAATTAACGAATTTTCCGTCGCGTCGTAATTAAATGATTACACCTAACGAAATCACTATTCACGTCGCTAACGAATTAATTCTAAATTAATTCGTTCGCCCGAATTAAAATCTAATTTTAATTCCGCGTCGAAATCCAATTTCTTATAATATATCGAATATATTATTTTATCGATTAATTCCAAATTAATCGTTCTCTCTCTTTAATTAATATTTTATCCCATATAAAATATCTCCGCAATTAATCCCAGATTAATTTCTCTCTCTTCTAATTAATCCCAGATTAATTAAAGTGCGAGTTATACATCATCGGTGAATCTTCAGGAAGCGACCCATGAGATCTCCGGATATGTTGGCAGTAAATACGGTCGTCGGATTATCCGAACACGTAAGTACTCGTACTACGTTCATACCGATTTACAAGACAAGGTTGGCTTCTAGCAAAGCGCCATGCCTACCCAATTCTCCAGAAATATTCTTACAGGAATATATAGATATGTATCAAGCGTAGTATACCGTAGTATTTTGCATATCGGCCCAGTATCGGATAGTCACGTGCTAGGGCTGGGGCTGGATAAGTGTCTGCCCCGTCCGAAGCACATGTCGGATGTCTGGTAACTAGTCTCTCTAATCAGATATTCATGACCTGGTAATAATATCCGATTGGATGCGCATCACTCAAGAGCACTAGTACTGTATCCTACGTGACATCATCTCCACTATAACTAAAGTGATACTTCCGTCTTGACATCACACCCAATACACTACGACTCTCTGATAAACCCAGAGAAGTGGTGTACGCAGAGCCGGTTAAAGCCCTGTACCACCAAGACGAAAGTCTATCGATTATCGTAAGTATTAGCGATGTAAGTCTCAGGTTAAGACCATACACACCTACCCTGATTTCGGCCTCCCATAGACACATAGTCATAATACCAATGGGATTCCGAGGGGTCTATCCAGAGCGAAGCTGTTTCCCGTACCATCGGTGAAACAAAACCTCCTATCGCACTTGCATAAGTATCCAATACTTAATATATGAGAACTATGCGGTTCGTGCCCTCACAACGCGCACAAGTGCAATACTAGCCTATTCCGCATTATCGATGTCCTGTCTCGATAATACTCCGGCTAGGGATATTTAATGATTAATCCTTCGTGGACTGATACTGTCTCATATCATTCTCAATCCAGGAACTAATCATATGGACCTCTCTTCATTTATATATCTATGGTGATCTAATCACAAATGATGAGAGTGCAATTTCCTTGTTACATAGTTAATTTGTACAACAACACTGTGATGTCTGTACAAATAGTGACACTATGGGTCATATTGTCCAACAATCTCCCACTTGGCACATAGCCTGTCACTCGAGTGTCTAACACCCGAACTATGTACTGTTCGCTCAAATTGCTGAGAAAAGATTTTCGTCAGCGGATTTACGTAATTATCTTCTGACGCGATTTATACGATCATCACATCGCCACGATGTATGATCCGAACGAATCAGATGATATAGAAGTATATATCTGGATCGTCGATGAGACCTTTAATTCCTTAGCCTGTGCTGACGCCTAGCTCAGCTGCTAAAAGAACTATATCTAATCTAATTAGATTTATTTTCGATCCAAATGGCTTCTATTGCTGCCTCAGCTGCAGCAATAATCCGCATTTGTTGTTTATTCGGCAACAGTTATCTTGCTGAAGATTTCCAGCTCACTGTCCCAGTGTTCAAACTTTATAGTACCGCAGTAGTATTTCCGGTTTGGAAACTTGCAACAGTGATCCTAGTCACTTCAAGTTCTCCTTCTCCATAATTTAAGACAACATCTTTAGTTCTCTCAGATACTAACAGATGTTCTTAATCTTCAATCCAGTGACTATCACTTGGATTGTCCTGATTGTGACTCCATATGCTCAAAGCGTATGAGACACCATATCAAGTACATTTTAAATGTACAATTTCCAGAGTGTTAACAACTCCAAATCTATCCCTGTAGATCTTTATTCCTTGAATAAAGGTTGTTACTCCCCAGAATTCTACGGAGAATTCTATGAAAGCCAAGCTTTCACCGATTGTTTTATGGGAATTTCATTATCAGTGCTCCCCACTAACCTCCTTATATACACAAGAATTATTTCGTTTTGAGTCAAATCATAAACCATTATGATTATTTCAAAACGTCAGTTCCAAGAACCTTATGCTTGTTCAATCCAAACATGGATCGAATAACCCGCAAACCTTGTTTGTCGGTTATACAAAATCGTCAGGATGTTGTAAGCATCCTCCAAAAGGTTTCCTTTTCAGGAAAGCGATTTTGATCTGCAACTGACACATTTCATAAATGAAATATGCAGTTATCAACAAGCATCTTCAAAATGGATTTACCATGGCAACAGGTAAAAGGTTAAACCGTTATTAACACAATGTTGATAACGATACCTTTCCGTCAAAAGCCCAGCTTTGTACGTTGGTATGTTGCCTTCCATGTATGTCTTCCTTGAAGACGTTTAATGTACCAATAGGCACAATGCCTTGTGGTACAACAACTAGTATCCAAAATAGTTGTTATACATGGAATCCATTTCGGATTCATGGCACTTTGCCATAATAGGGAGTCGATACCTCGTATCACTTCCTCAAAACGTAGTCGGTGGATATACCTTCATAAGATTGACATCTTTATGAGGTTAGATCAGAAACCCATACCCTAGGTCGTTTTCTGACTCTATCCGATCTACTCAGTTCTTGTGTATTCGAAGATTAATGGTACAGATTCATCATTGATGAACTATTTGTGTTCCATTACGGACCTTGTGCCTTGAACAGTATTACTCCGATTTTCATCGAGTATCACTATCCTCCCACTGACCACTGCATATCGGTATTCCTCTCAGGAAAAACCGCATGGTGAGCAACAATCACATTGTTCTCATGTGATTTATAAGTACTATACTTATGGTTTCCCTTAGGATAACCTATATTGGCACTTATCCAATTTGGGTCCTTAGTTTGGTATCATCCAAACGTTATGCCTGGCATACCCAAATTATCAGGAATGAGAAACCTTGTTTCTTTCCCTGTTCATATCCTATATGACATCTGTCAAACAGATTTATATGGAACCTTATTCTAAATAAGTTATTGCACTGTTAAAACTTATCCGTTGAAGGAAATGGTAGCTCAGAGCGACTCTTGATTAATCTTATCATGTCAACATGATTCGGTTAATCCGTTCGGACACACCGTCACTTTGACGTGTTCCGGGAGGAGTCCTCATTTGAAAGAATACTATACTCTTTCAAGTACATATGAAACTTACTGCTTAAGTATTTTCCAATACGGTCTTACCGTGGCGGCATAATACTATAGCCGATCTGTTTGTCTATTTCGTGTCGAAACTCTAAAAGTTTCCGATTTGTGTTCTTCAAAAGAAACACATAACCATAACGTGATGCCACATCCGTTAAGGTCACGAAATATTCATGTTCACATCTAGCCTAGCTAGATATGGGCCCACTTACTTCACCATGAATAGGGCTAACAGATCGGTGGCACTTACACTATTACCAAGTAAACAGTGTTTTAGGTACTTTACCTAATAAACTAGATTCGTAGACTTTATTTGAATAGTCAAATCAGTCCTAGTACCCACTCTTCAAAAGTGTGGATATACGAGTCTTGTATAATTGTGTCCTAGACAACAATGCCACAAATAAGTCTCTATTGATCAAATCAATTTGAGCTATTTATTTGTCATTTTATATGTTTGAGATTTTAATTATATTCAAAATATAAATTCTGTTATTTACATCTAATGTGTTATCTCAGTATCATCTTTATATAATAAAACACTTAGTGTTCTAGAATATAAAGGTTTATCCGCAATGGATTAACACTGATATAGAGATAATGTCTCTAGTCAAACTAGTTACATTATAACAGTTCCTAATTTAAGTACACACCGAAGGGTAGTTCCTAAACTTAGGTATCTACGGTCGAAACAGCGACTTTCGTCCCGTTTCCGATTCGCAGAGCAATCTCAGCTTGAAGTCAGTATCCTGCTCAAAGCAGATTCTGAACATCAATACATATATTTTATGTACCACACTAAGTATTTAAAATCTAATTTCAATACTAGCTGTGAACATAACTAAGACAAATATTTTTAAAGTAAGAGCCTTGCCCTTTCTTTAATTCCTTCGTGTCTGCCATATCCAAATGGTAGTCACTTTGGGATATGTCAATTATCCTTTCAATATTTCAGAAACCTTAGGCCAAGCCTTGGGTTTTTAGAATATCGAAACGATGTGCACCTCGTGCTACATGCCCAATTGCAAACTTTGACTTTATCTCCTCTAGAATAGTCAATTAATTCTCCAAGAATTATAAATTGCAATTTTAATACTTCTTAAATCTAAAATTAGATTTATGACAAGTATTAAATTAAGCATTAAAGTCATCATCACATAAATCTTCCAAAGATTTATGCTCTACTTATTTTGCTTAATTTTGGGCTTACTTAAGGTATAATAAGTTATTTTATCAAATAAAGTAACCTATTATTATTCCCAATTTGAAAATTAAATCATTTAAAATATTTAATCCCAGATTATATTTTAAATATCCAACTTTTCAATTTTATCTTGATTACAATAGTCCAACTATTTAATCAACGATTAGTGGTACTATAATATTATAATGATTATAATAGTCCAACTATATAATCAAATATAATCCAAATTAATTAACCTCAATTACATTGATTACTATAATCCAATTATAAAATCAACTGTAAACTGAAATTAATTAATTCAAATATATTGATTAATATAATCCAATTATATATAATCAAGTATAATACAGTCCAACTGTTTATTAAAAAAACACAATTAAATATTAGTCTAACTAACATTTAATCTAATGACGAAATAATTTAAATGAGCGTATTATGGCGAGTAATTGAACGAGTATTGCAAATTCAATTCTTGCCTCCCACTATTTTTCGTCGAGCCTCTAACCCTCTGTCGAGTACTCGGGAAACCGTGTTTCCTAGTGGGCTAGGATCCCGTTAAATATCACACAATCTTGACTTTGGCCAACAAATTGTATGATAATTAACTAGGTAGATCTCGAAGATCAATTGGATCTCATCCAATTCCTAGATCCAGTAGGTGGACATCCAAATCCAAACATATATCTTATATATGCCTATACATCGAATGTATACCTAACCTTTTTCCTCTGAATCAACTAGGCCTTGGCTTTGGCACAACAAACCTAGTGATCCCAGTCAAGCGCGGACCCATTGACATGGAAGCTTCGTAATCAATGTCAATGGACAAGAAGTGGTCTTGACTTTGGCCAACAAACCACAACTTGGACACGACACCGATATGGAACAAAGCTCGTGATTAAAACACATCTTCGACGGACAAGGGCTTGACTTTGGCCAACAACCCCTGCCAATCTCGGATCTTGAGTAAGAATCACTCAATGGAAGGAAAATAAACGCTTGATATTTAACGAGGGTTTTTCGCGTGCAAATTGGCTACCAATTTAATATCTTTGTTAAGGTCTCATCATCATACACCCTTAAACATGCATTCTAAACACATAATAAAGCGCATATGTAAAATAATAATGATATGCGGATGGATATTTTATACATTGATCCTAGATCAAATCTCTCACTTTCTCTCTCCCGCTAGCACAAATATTTCTTCTACCCGTTACACTACACTTCTAAAGAAACCTCATTTACATGGAGGGGAATAGGTGAGAAGAGAATACAAAGAAATAGGAGATAAGGCTGGACACGCAGGTCCAATTTAATAAATCAAATTTATTACAATTTCCAAAATCGCCCCACCCGGCTAATATCCATCCGATATACATTATTCAAACATCACAACCATGTATTCATACAAGCATGTTATCAATCAATCTAATCCAATTAATTAATCTTGATAATTAGTGATCATCCAATGTTCAAACAAAGATTTGATTTTGTTCGAGTCAAACTCGTATTGCGAATAAGTACTCAAAGTACGAATTCTTGAATTAAATTAAACTACATAATTAAATCCAATTTAATACGCATTTAATTCTAATTCACTATTTAATTCCAAATTAAATATTACACTTTTATTAACGAACCTTTACGACTTAAATTCCAAATTTAATCGCAACGGGTCTCAAAGCCCGATTAACGTCCAACGTTTATTTAATTCAAGTCCAATGGGCTTTTAATTAATTTCTTAAGGCTTGGACTTTTGGTCAACTCGGGTCAAACCGATAACCAAAATCCAATCCGGGAGTTACCCCATAAGCCTTTAAATTAATTTTGGCCCATTAGCCCAATTAAATAATTAAGGTCCATTAAGTCATAATTGGACCTTTTGGATTCGGTTTTTGGGCCTAATTGGATCCAACCAATTATGCCTAAACCCAACTTTGTTACAACAAAGCCCAAAAGCCCAATTACAACCTAACAAGCCCAATTTCAAAATCAAGCCCAAATTAATTAACTTATAAAATTCCAAATTTCACAATTAATTAACCTAAGTGTAATACACAATCAATTACCAAATTAACATTTCTAAAACATCAATTAGCCTAATTAATCATGCACTTTAACAACCAAATAGTGTCCAACACAATTCAATTAAAATCAAACCCAATTTACATGCTTTCAAGTCTCGGCAATTAGGGGTTTTTCAATTCGATTCGGTTCAATCCAATTGAATCCACAATCATAATTTACCAAATCAATTCAACTCATCCAATGAATCAAACAAACAAATCACAATGAATTTTATGTCCAATTGAATTCGGCCAACCACTTTATAAGGGGAAAATTGTTCCAAATCAAAATTCAATTCAATTGAACTTCAAAACAACATTACCCAATTGTTTTAAGTCACCCAATGATCAAAAAACAAAATAATGCCAAGCCAATTTAGGGTTTCATATTTTCGGTCCAACCTTCAATTTTGGGGAAAATTGGATCCAACCAAATTTCTTGAAATTGATCATGCACAATCTCAATTAAACATCATCCAAGCATGCTTAAACAATCAATTTAACCAAAACAAGTCAAAATCGATTTGCCCAATTTAAAGTTTTGGCCAACATTAAGCAAATTGGGGAAAATCAATCCAATTAATTTTTCATCAAATTGATTACATATAACTCTAATTTATTCATATACAAGCATTCTTAAACAAACAATTTGTTAAAATCATGCTTAAATCAAAAAGCCCCAAATTTTGCTCAAGAACCCTAATTCGTTTTATGCAACCAATAGCTCAAGATACCATTGTTGATTTAAGTCCCAAGGATCACAAACATGCATAAAAACGAG